>CM019167.2:56873045-57072893 GCA_009739505.2 Apolygus lucorum
TATATTTCGAAACCGAACAAGCTTACAGGGTGTTGAAATTTTTCTTCTTGGTCGATTCCAAAGGTTCGTTATTGAAAATAATAAACCAAAATGTTCAAGGAGGTCTGAAACTTGAAACGCGAGTGGAAATTTGGAATCTACCAAGCTAGCGGAAGCTTTGTTTTCACTTTTCAAAGGTACAAAGAAAGTCCTCCAAAATCAAAATTTCCACTCACGTTTCACTTTTTAGAGCTTCCTGAACAATTTTGGTTCCGTGTCTGTGTCTGTCATGAAATCCTTGCCACAGCCATATGAAAATACTGCCTATGTCCGATTTTGATGAACTTTCCAGGGACCTCAGCAAAACGAGCACTTGAGGGGCTGTCAATAATTGATGGGGACCCTCTACAATATTTAAAGGCTGGGAGTCGACGAGTTACTCGAAGCCATGTTTCTTCGACCAACCAACAAAGCAGAAATTATCTTGATAGTTAAAAACCTGAAAAACTCTCTTTCCAGAGATGTGATTGATATGAGCGTCGATATCTTGATACTAGTTATAGCACAGATTGCGGAACCTCCTGCATCCATATTCAATCTGGCCTTCACTACGGAGGTGTTCCCATCGCCATTGAAACACGCAAGAATGGTCCCAATATTCAAAGGAGGTGATCGAGAGGATATGGAGTGATACAGACCAATCGCTGTTCCTCCGATATTCTCCAAAATATCAGAAAACCCTGCAAATTATTACACAATGGTTTATTATTTTTTATTTTGGTTTATTATTTTCAATAATGAACCTTTGGAATCGACCAACAAAAAAAAATTTTAACATCCCCTCAAAATTTGATGGTTTACGTTCAAGGTGCGTAGAATCCAAAACGCTGCAAATTATTACACAAGGGTTTATTATTTTTATATAGATCACTCGTCTACAAAATCACCAACCATCCAATATGAGGAAAAAAGAAAAAAAAAAAACCAAAAAAAAAAAAATATCAAAAAAAATTTTTTTTAATTAAAAAAAAATCAAAATCACCAACCATCGATCGCATTTTGGTTAGCTAAAATTTGAACGGAGATTAGGCCTCTTTTGCGATTCACACTCGTGTTTTGATTTATATATATATATTTCAATATAAACCCTTAAATTTTCGTAGGGAGCGAACGGTTTGTCCTACAGAGCTCCGCGTGGTCTCAAAAAATTCTAAAAATTCCATAGAATCTTAAATTGAAGGAAAAACAATACCTTTATATCGAAATTTTTTGAGTTAGGGCGTTTTCAAAATTTCAAAATTGATTTTGGAACCCTTAGGAGTGACCTACATCAACCAAAAGCTTCGGGGCACAACTAGACCCCGAATGGAGCCTACATACCAAATTTCATCAAAATCGGTCAATGCTAAGTGGCAAAAGTGCCGCGTACGGCGTACGGCGGATGGACGGCCAAATTTTTATTCGATTTTTGGATTCTACGTAACTTGAAACGTAAACCATCAAATTTTGAGGGGGTGTTAAAATTGTTTTTTTCTTGGTCGATTCCAAAGGTTCATTATTGAAAATAATAAACCAAAATCGAATAAAAATTTGGCCGTCCGTCCGCCGTACGCCGTACGCGGCACTTTTTTGATGAAATTTGTTTTGATGAAGTTTTTCCTCATGTTGGATGGTTGGTGGCTTTGCAGACGAGTGATCAATATAGAAAAATAAGAAACCATTGTGTAATAATTTGCAGCGTTTTTCAAGTTGTACTCAGTTCTGAGTCCTTAGCAACCAGTAATCTAATTTCCTAACAATTAGGGCAAACTCAACTCCCTATTTCTTCAAAATGGACTTTATTGTGAAGTAGGTAAGTAGTAGATTGGTAGCAGAGATGGGCGAATTCTTATTCATAAATACGATTATGAATACAAATCATATCTGCGATTTTATGATTATGAATACGAATACAGGTATGAATATGAATATGAAGAAGAATACAATTGTATTCACACTTTGAATACGATCTTCCTCTGTATTCGTATTTTGAATACGATTTTTTCTATGATTTCCCTAAAAATTTAATTTTGTAAACAGTTTTCCCTGAAAATCATACTTATTTTATGATTTTCTCGAACTCTGAACATATTTATGACCTAACATTGTCAAAATAATCAATCAAAATTCTAAACGCTCACAAATTCTTGTAGAATTTTTCACGCAGAATCGAATGAGACCAACCCCAGGTCGCTACGACCAACTGAATTGAATATACGACGAAATTTCCGGTAAAAATCATAATTTTTTTATGATTTTCAGTACCAATCGTTTAAAAAATACGATTTTTAGCGGAAATTTCGTCTTGGTATCTATACGGTTGGTCGTAGCGACCGGGGTTGGTCTCATTCGATTCTGCGCGAAAAATTCTATAAAAATTAGTGAGCGTTTCGAATTTTGATTCAATATTTTGACAATGTTAGGCCATAAATATGTCTAGAGTTCGGGAGAAAATCATAAAAAAGTATGATTTTCAGGGAAAATCGTAAAAAAGTGATTTTTAGGGAAATCAAAGAAAAAGTCATAAAAACTTTTTCAAAATACGAATACGAGGGAAAATCGTATTCAAAGTGTGATATTCATACCAGTATTCGTATTCACAACCATAAAATCGCAGATATGATTTGTATTCATAATCGTATTTATGAATAAAAATTCGCCCATCTCTGGTTGGTAGTAGGTACCTATGATGGGAATGGCAAATCTATGTTCTTTGTAGGCGAGTGATCTACAGGGTGTTTCACGAAAAGGTTACACCCCCCTTCATTTCCGCAAAATACAGCGTAAAAAATTCCAACCAACGCAATTCTTCATAATTTTTTGTGAGGATCTCAGGAAAAATACTTTTGCGCAAAAAAGTTGCGCGCAATCGTGCGCAATTGACATTAACTTCATTTTTTCAAATGGAACCCCCCTTTTTTATTACAGATTCGGAATCTACGTCAAAATTCATGAAAAATTCTTACCCGAATCGATTTGTTTTATTGCGCGCAACCTGGCTTTTTGAACGCTCTAAGATGCGCAACTCCACAATTGCGCAAAAATTAGGTTTCGGAGAACCCTAAGTGTGGCACATGTTTTTTCATCATTTTTTAACGCTTAATCACATGGTGGCATCAATTTTTGAATTTGACTGGAATTTTTCCAAATGGCGGCCAAAAAGTCGCTTGTTTATAGTGAAAAAATCGCTCTTTTTAAATCGTTATGAGTTTTTAGGCAATTTCATTCAGTTCAAGCATGATCGTGCTGCCATTTTTTAACTCCACCGTAGACGGCCCCCAAGCCCGTGGTTCAAAAAGAGGTGAGAAAATAAAAATAAACATGATTTCGACCACAAAACTGATGCTTTCGTGAAAGAAATGTTAATTTTTCCTCTTGAAATCTTGGTCTTCCTCAAAACGGATGACATCCTGTGATTCAGCGTCAAAAAATGATGAAATAACATGTGCCACACTAAGGGTTCTCCAAAACCTAATTTTTGCGCAATTGTGGAGTTGCGCAACTTAGAGCGTTCAAAAAGCCAGGTTGCGCGCAATAAAACAAATCGATTCGGGTAATGAATTTTTCATGAATTTTGACGTAGATTCCGAATCTGTAATGAAACGCTGCAAATTATTACACAATGGTTTATTATTTTTCTATATAGATCACTCGTCTACAAAATCACCAACCATCCAATACGGAAAAAAATATATATATAAAAAAAATCAAAAAAAAAAAAAATCAAAAAAAAAATTTAAAAAAATCAAAATCACCAACCATCGATCGCATTTCGGTCAGCTCTAATTTGAACGGAGATTAGGCCTCTTTTGCGATTCACACTCGTGTTTTGATTTATATATCTATATTTCAATATAAACCCTTAAATTTTTGTAGGGAGCGAACGGTTTGTCCTACAGAGCTCCGGGTGGTCTCAAAAAATTCTAAAAATTCTATAGAATCCAAAATTGAAGGAAAAACAATACCTTTATATCGAAATTTTTTGAGTTAGGGCGTTTTCAAAATTTCAAAATTGATTTTGGAACCCTTAGAAGTGACCTACATCAACCAAAAGCTTCGGGGCACAACCTGACCCCAAATGGAGCCTACATACCAAATTTCATCAAAATTGGTCAATGCTAAGTGGCAAAAGTGCCGCGTACGGCGGACGGGCGGCCAAATTTGTATTCGATTTTTGGATTCTACGTACCTTGAAACGTAAACCATCAAATTTTGAGGGGGTGTTAAAATTTTTTTTTTTCTTGGTCGATTCCAAAGGTTCATTATTGAAAATAATAAACCAAAAAGGGGGGTTACATTTGAAAAAATGAAGTTAGTGTCAATTGCGCACGATTGCGCGCAACTTTTTTGAGCAAAAGTATTTTTCCTGAGATTCTCACAAAAAATCATGAAGAATTGCGTTGATCGGATTTTTTTACGCTGTATTTTGCAGAAATGAAGGGGGGTGTAACCTTTTCGTGAAACACCCTGTATACAGAAAAATAATAAACCTTTGTGTAATAATTTGCAGCATTTTTGGTCATAACACCTTTGTGCTTTAAGGTTTCGATATTACTTGTAAGGCAAGTGTTTCTCAATTCGGAAATGCAAGTGATGAACAATTTGGAAAGACCTTCCAATTTGCAAAGAGAGAAAAACTGGATTGATTGAGGAAGTAATAGGAGACCTCGCAACAGAATGGAATCATCATTCCAGGTCATAATTGAGGAAGATGATTGTGACTTATGGACCTTCATCGTGTTCATTATCTAGAGAGAGACCAACTACTGAGCTGAGAGGGGAGGTGTGACGGAGTAGGGAAGACTGGCATCCCGTGGAATTGGATTAGGCGATCCAAAGGGGAGGGAAGGTGGTTGACAGGTGTGTGGTCCTCGGAGGCGTCACGTCCCGGGTTTGATATCACGTAGTGGTCCTTGTCACCATGAGAGGCCGAGTCCCCGAGAAAACGGACCACCGAGGGGCGGCGCTGAGAGCGGAGGTGGAAGGAGGGCGGACAATGGAGGTCCCATTCCGACTCCACTTCCTCTCCCATGGAAGCGTGGGGGGGTTTCCCAGGGGTCGAGGGTCCCACCGCCTTCGGAGGAAGACGGAAGAGGCGAGGGGTGGCGGTGACTCTTCTTTTACGGCGTTTTCACGGAAGCTAGCTCAAATCACCAACTACCGGTGACCTGAAGGGGTGGTCCGCCTCCACCTCCTCGTCCACCTCCTCTTAATCGACGAGTCACTGGACCGCATCATCACCTCTCGCACATCATCTTCATTCCTCGCCTCGACTATCTTTTCGTTTCGCTTTCTTGTGGTGAACGTGAAAAGAACAGCAACATAAGGGCCACTGGACGGAAAAGGTGGAATATACAGGGTGTAAACGTTAATGGCGCACCATTGCCTAGAATTGTTCACTAAAACTGTCATAGCTCCATTAATAGATGAAGTAAATTCAAATTTGATTATACCATCGAAAAAAGCATTAAATTTCCCGTCACAATAGTGCAAGTTCAATTTTTTTAAAGAGATTTAAATGTTAAAAAAATAAGCCCATAGACAAAAATTTGTAAATTACCGTAAAACCGTCAAACTTTACCCCAAGATTTACTCCAAAACATTTCCAAATACAATTTCTCCCACTCGAAATGGGTTAAATTGATTTTTTTAAATAAGTGAATTGATCTTCAGGGCTCCCTGAACATTTTGAGTGGTCGAACTCATTGATCAGATGATTGTAACCCCCCTATTTAATTGTTTAAATGTTGGAGTAACTAAAACCTACGAGTGCGTCTATCTTTACTCCACTCTGAGAAACTCACGGTTATCGCTACAGAAACGGGCGGTGGTGCAATGATACTAGTCGGGATTGAATTCATTACCCCAGAAATACTTGATAATATCAAGTAATTATAATATTATTATAAAATATATTCTGAAAAATTGAACTTTTTAGCTTGAAAAATACAAGTTATACCTAAGAAAAATATAAATTGATTTCCATTTATTTCAACGAATTTGCTTGAAATGCAATATTTCTGGTTAAGAGATCACAATTTCTGTCTTCCAGTATAGACAGACTTATGTAGGTAATCGAGCAAAACTTTCTACAAGTAAAGAAATATTGAAGGACAATAAACAATAAACGAATGACTTAACAAAATCACAGAAAAAGTCTGTTTCACATTCGATAACTTTCAAATGAATTGCAATGGTAAATTTCAAAGTTAACCCACGAGTAAATAATATTGTAAATCACAACTTATGAGACCAAAGCACGTTTATGTTCATATCATTGTTGTAAAGTTTCGGTAGGGGCGCGTACCAAGCTTTTTCTCATTTCTTCTCCCCATCTCTAACTTCTGCAACATGAGATACACTAGAAACCTTACATTCAACACTGCGAAAAATTATAAAACTCAAATATTTTTCGAGATTAAGGGTAGTATGTAATTTTCTCGGCCTGATGAATTTCCCTTATAATGTAGTTATCTTTAGGAACCGATTTTTCAGGCTCTGCTCAACCAATCGCTTTACTTTTTTTTTATTTTATCAAGAATATTATGCTGTAAAGACTGTGCCAAAGAAATACCAGCATGGCGTTGTGAAAAAAATAGGCGAAGTTTTGAAGAAAATGTAGATTTTTTACTGAAATTTTCTGGACTGCACGCAATGCCCCAGATGTTGAAAATAAAATTTCGACAAATCCTTGGCACAGTTTGTGTATAATATACCAGTGGACATTTAAAAAACAAAATCGATGAAATAAGTTCAATAGTAAGGGAGAAAAGTGTTCCTGAGTGCTGAAAAACGTGATTGTTCAGAAAACGCGTTTTTCTGAAAAGCAGTTTTTTTCTTGACGTGACGTCGTTTCAAAGCTTCTGAACTTTTCCAAAGTTTGTTTTAGATGACGGGACTCTTTCTAGAAGAAGAAGAAGAAGAAGACAACAACAAGAGTTGGTCATAATTTGACAGGTTACTGATGTTTGTTTTCGTCAGATTTGCATCTTGTTCTAACGTTTTGATGCAAAGTTTGTGGCGGCCAGGTAGCGTTCCAAGTTTTATCGCGCATTGGCCTAGCTGCTAATTTAGTGCGCGCTCGGTTTAGGTATTTTTTTAACCCACTTATAGTCGTTCGATTTTTAAAATGTTTATTGCATTTCATCCGTTATATAATAAACTATTTTTTAATATTATTTTAGAAAAATCGATTTTTTTGACCCAAAAAATTACATACTTACTACTACCCTTAAATAAGAAAAATATGAGTGAGGCTACCTTTATCCCAACCTCTATAGTGGAGTAAAGATACCACCAAATTTTTGGTAAACAAAGGCATAACTAAGAAAACACTTTTTTGAGAATTTGATTAGTGTATTTTGTTCAAAATAAGATATTGAAAGTGATATGATGAGGGCTTGCCTGGTAAATCCACTCCAAACACCTGATATGGAAGAAATTTTGGAGCACGAGAAACAGGACAAAAACAGCTGAACAGGAAACTATGACTGATAACAGCTGATAACATGGATGAAGGCGCCATCGCAAGCCGCATCGATTCTCTGGGATGTGGAGAATAACAAAAACTCATTAGCTAACTTTTACCTAAGTTCTACCACGCTTACGTCACAATTGAAGATTCTCACTTTTTGGGGTAAAGTTACCCCCGTTGGGGTAAAGTTTGACGGTTTTACGGTATTGAAAATTTTCAGTTTTTTTCAATAATGTTCGGTTGTTTTTTCATGTTTGGTTTTTTTTCCCTCACAGTTTGTCCAAAAGCTCACCTTTCCAACAATGTTTTCAGATTTTTTTTTAATGCTTTTATTTTTCGAAAAAATTGTGTTTTCGAGAGAAAAAGCGTGAAATTTTATCGAATTCGTGGGTTCAGCATGTCGTAGTGACTGTTTCATCAATGAAGTTCGGGGCGGTTTTCCTAGTGATTTTTCTCGCTGAATCGAATAGTGCCACTCACGAGGCTGTGTGAGTATCTAAATAAAAGATCTAGGTAGGGTGATAACGACGTGGTTCTGTGGTGAAGTTTCAATAGTTATTATGGTTCGGATTGTGGGATAATAATTATCTACGCTCAAGTATTTTAACGATTTTATTGTGTATAGTTTTATTGTCCTTCATTTTGGGTGATGATGAGTAGATGCGCTAGGACGGGCTGTGCGGTTCTTCACAGGTCCCTTTTGTGCATCACCCAAAATGGCGGACACATTGAAAATATTTCATAAAATAAAATCGTTAGAATGCTTGAGCGTAGATAATTAATATCCAACAATCCACACCATAACTATTGAAACTTCACCACAGGAACCCGAATTAGGAGAACTAGGGTATCTACATACTTTTTACTTCCTCGTCGTTATCACCCTACCTAGATCTTTTATTTAGATACTCACACAGCCTTGTGAGTGGCACTATTCGATTCAGCGAGAAAAATCACTTGGAAAACCACCCCGAACTTCATTCACCCGCAACTGACGAAACAGTCATGCTGAACCCGCGAATTCGATAAAAATTTCACGCTTTCGGTTTATTATATTCAATAATGAACCTTTGGAATCGACCAAGAAAAAAATTGTTTAACCTCCCCTCAAAATTTGTTGGTTTACGTTTCAAGGTACGTAGAATCCAAAAATCGAATAAAACGCTGCAAATTATTACACAATGGTTTACTATTTTTCTATAAAGATCACTCGTCTACAAAATCACCAACCATCCAATACCAACCATCCAATATGAAAAAAAAAAAAAAAAATCAAAATTACCAACCATTGATTGCATTTCGGTCAGCTCTAATTTGAACGGAGATTAGGCCTCTTTTGCAATTCACACTCGTGTTTTGATTTATATATATATATTTCAATATAAACCCTTCAATTTTCGTAGGGAGCGAACGGTTGGTCCTAGGGAGAACGGCGTGGTCTCAAAAAATTCTAAAAATTCTATAAAATCTTAAATTGAAGGAAAAACAATACCTTTATATCAAAATTTTTTGAGTTAGGGCGTTTTCAAAATTTCAAAATTGATTTTGGAACCCTTAGAAGTGACCTACATCAACCAAAAGCTTCGGGGCACAACTAGACCCCAAATGGAGCCTACATACCAAATTTCATCAAAATCGGTCAATGCTAAGTGGCAAAAGTGCCGCGTACGGCGGACGGCGGACGGACGGCCAAATTTTGGTTTATTATTTTCAATAATGAACCTTTGGAATCGACCAAGAAAAAAAAATTTTTAACACCCCCTCAAAATTTGATGGTTTACGTTTCAAGGTACGTAGAATCCAAAAATCGAATAAAAATTTGGCCGTCCGTCCGCCGTCCGCCGTACGCCGTCCGCCGTACGCGGCACTTTTGCCACTTAGCATCCACCGATTTTGATGAAATTTGGTATGTAGGCTTCATTTGGGGTCTAGTTGTGCCCCGAAGCTTTTGGTTGATGTAGGTCACTTCTAAGGGTTCCAAAATCAATTTTGAAATTTTGAAAACGCCCTAACTCAAAAAATTTTGATATGAAGGTATTGTTTTTCCTTCAATTTAAGATTCTATAGAATTTTTAGAATTTTTTGAGACCACGCGGAGCTCTGTAGGACAAACCGTTCGCTCCCTACGAAAATTTAAGGGTTTATATTGAAATATATATATATATATAAATCAAAACACGAGTGTGAATCGCAAAAGAGGCCTAATCTCCGTTAAAATTAGAGCTGACCAAAATGCAATCAATGGTTGGTGATTTTGATTTTTTTTTCCTTCATATTGGATGGTTGGTGATTTTGTAGACGAGTGATCTATGTAGAAAAATAATAAACCATTGTGTAATGATTTGCAGCGTTTTATTCGATTTTTGGATTCTACGTACCTTGAAACGTAAACCATCAAATTTTGAGAAGGTGTTAAAAATTTTTTTTTCTTGGTCGATTCCAAAGGTTCATTATTGAAAATAATAAACCAAAATTTGGCCGTCCGTCCGCCGTACGCGGCACTTTTCGCGACAAACCGTTCGCTCCCTACAAGAATTTAAAGGTTTTACGAACGATAAATCAGAAACACGAGTGTGAATCGCAAAAGAGGCCTGATCTCCGTTCAAATTTTAGCTGACCGAAATGCGATCGATGTTTTTCTTCATGTTAGATGGTTGGTGGCTTTGCAGACGAGTGATCTATAGAAAAATAATAAACCATTTTGTAATAATTTGCAGCGTTTTTGTTGGAAATTAATTGTAGAATCGATCCCTAGCCGATGGTGCGCCCTTAACGTTTACACCCGTATTTATAGCATTCTACTTTATTATGATTAGAAATTAATATAGTTCACTAATGTTCGGTAGGACAAGCAGAAAGGAATTTTCCCGTCAAATCTCCCCTTACCGCAAATTACCTGGTTTGTTATTATTTATTTTTGATATTATTCGTAGGATTAATTCATATATTGCTTCCGATTCTACCAAGGTAGCGGAAGCTTTGTTTTCACTTTTCAAGGTTGAAAAAAAAATCTCCAACATCAAAATTTCCACTTGCGTTTTACGTTTTAGACCTTTCTGAACAATTTTGGTTCCGTGTCTGTCTGTCTGTTATGAAATCCTTGCCATAGCCATAACTTCTACATTTTTCACCCGATTTTGATAGGTGTAGATGGTCCCCTATGAATGTCGGGTCATGTATACGAGGAAGATATGTCCCAAACCCGCTTGGTAGACGTTTTTGGATGCAACGGTCCAAACCAGCAACTGGACGAAGGTTCAACTGGCTTGAGGTGCACGACTTTCTTTTTTTTTAAATAATATTTATTGGCTTTATTTACGATATACAGCCGTTACATGTTATGTACAATATTTACTTGTGTTTTACAGTTTAATATTTATAGTTATACTTTGAGTACATTTGTATGTGTTTAACAATTATTGTAAGGATAGTAAGTAATTATTTATAGTTTCACATTTACATTTTGAAGGAATTCAAAGATAATTTCGTAGACTTCCACCAATTCTGTTGATATGATAGTGTCCAGGTTGAAAGGACTGCTGACCAGTGTCTGAAGCTTGTGTAGAAGGGATTCTCTTTCGTGGGTGTATACGGGACATACCAAAACTATGTGTTCGTGAGTTTCCCCTTCGTTCCCACAGGCTCTACAACTTGGGGATTCTACGAGATTCATTCAGTAGAAGTGGGAGTTCGAGCAGCTATGTCCACTTCGGAGTCCCGTAACTGTCCTGTAGAATGCTTTGGGTCTTATTTCGATCACCTGGTTAAACCAGGGTCGTAGGCTACTAGCTTGAGGGAATATTTGCTTGTACTTTTCTCCTCCGTGATATACATTAAAGTCCGTTTTCCATTGATTTTTTATTGTTACAGTTATGGCTCGCTTGAGATCAGTTGGTGGGAAATATGGAAAAGATTCTGGTTGTGGTAGCATGATCGCTTCGTTAGCTTCATTATCTGCCGCTACGTTGCCTCTCAAGTGGCTGTGTCCCCTCACCCAACAGAAAACTACTATAGTGCCTTGCAGGTTCAGATTATTTACTTGGTGCAGAATATCAGCTTCAATTTTTGAGAGTTTTGTGGAGGGGCCCACTCCTTTTATCTTACTGATTATGCTTCTGGAGTCGGTTATTATCAACAGTGGAGTAGTACGGGGCTCTTCTCGTGCGTATTCTAGTGCTTTAAGTACCGCATAGGTTTCTGCCGAGTACGACTTTCTTATGATAATAAATATAAATATTTTGAATTGTTCAGTTTGAAACACACTGTGAGCCTGTCGGTAGTGGTTCTTCATTTCTGTCAATCGCCCCTCCTTTCACACGGTGGTGAATGATTGTTGGGTGAGCGATAGAAACATTAGTGAGATATTTCGACCTGCTGGGAGCCCTACGGAAGCCGGAGAAGAAAAAACGCCGACGTGATGAAATCAAAGGAACGTGACGGAACCCTTCCCAACTTGGAGAGGAATGCGTTGGATCCGTGAGCTCTGCCGTTCAACACGGAGCTCCAAGTACTCAGTGAGATACTTGTAGTACCAAGTTTAGTACTGATCTACAAAATACACTAATAAAACACAATACACTCAAATTCATGTCCAAGTACCGAACGTTCTTTACTTGTTCGTTACATCATTTTCTATCTAGTTGTTTACCCGTAACTACGATAATGTTGGTTTTATAGATAGAGTCAGCTCATTGCAATACTCATAGAACTAAATACCTAAGTTAACATTAATAAGGACTTCACAAACTCCACCCCTGCCGACCTTTGGTATTTGCTTCGCAGAAGCCGGGGAGTTTGAAGCACTTTCTTCATCAATACGACATTTTGGTTTAATAATATTATTATTGAAAATAATAAACCTTTGGAATCGACCAAGAAATTTTTTTAACTTTTAATTTGTTGGTTTACGTTTCAAGGTATACGAAGCATCCGAAAATAGAATACAAATTTTTCCGTCCTTCCGACGTACACGGCACTTTCCTTCGTTACCAAGGACCGATTTTGATTACATTTGGTATATGGGCTCAAATTGCGGGGTCTAGTTGTGCCCCGAAGCTATTGGTTAATGTCAGTCACTTCTAAGGGCTGAAAAATATGGGTTGAAATTTTGAAAACGCTCTAACTCAAAACGCTGCAAATGATTACACAATGGTTTATTATTTTTCTAAATAGATCACTCGTCTGCAAAGCCACCAACCATCCAACATGAAGAAAAACGTCGATTGTATTTCGGTCAGCTAAAATTTGAACGGAGATTAGTCCTCTTTTGCGATTCACACTCGTGTTTCTGATTTATCGTACGTCCAAACTTTAAATTCTCGAAGTGAGCGAACGGTTGGTCCTACAGAGCTTCGCGTGGTCTCAAAAAATTCTAAAACTTTTACTCTATCTCAAATTGATGGAAAAACAATACCTTTAAGGTGCGTCGGGGGAAGTGCAGAGTACAATTTGCATAGTTCAACTTTGGTAGATCCTGAGAAACTCATTTTTAAAGCTAGATTTTTTTTCCTTCTTTTATTACACACCTCGGACTATCCTCTTACCAGTTTTGTAGTTATTTTAAGGTTTTTTAAAGTTATAGTGGGTTTTTAGAGCAATACTATAATTTTTGTCCGTACTCCTCACTTACCCCGCCTAAATGGGGTAAGTGCCAGTGGCGGCTGGTCAGGGTAGGCAAGGTAGGCACCGCCTAACCTGCAATCTATACTTAAAAAACGCTTAATTGAAAAAAAAATATTTTAATTAAAAAAATAAAAATAAATAAAATTTTTGAAAAAAAGTTGAGTTTTCTTTTCTACATTAAATTAATTATTCTTCGAAGTTGCTGAGTAATGGTTATAGAACTCAATCTCACTTTGCTCAATGGGAAATAAAGTCAACTTGAAAGTGGAATGAACCAGCAGAAAGGAACCGTCCTATGAACCGTTCTATGAACCAGCAGAAAGGAACCGTTCTATGAACTACACCCCCCTTCCCCCCGCCATAAGAGCGAGGAACAAAGGCTCCTTAGGCGAAAGCGCGTTTTCGCCTGACATGCCATTCATCAGAAAAAGAATCCATTGATAAAGAATAGGCTAAGATAGACGATCCCCTCCCACTAGTTAGGCGATGGGAGCTTGGAGGGGAGTTTCGCCTTTCCCGATTTCGCCCTCCCCTCTAAGCCACCCAGAGTTGACAACCCTACTGATAAATCCGTATATCTACGAATTTTTGGTTCTCATCCCAAATAACCGATTTTTCATCAAAATCAAGGGATTTTTTGACTTGATTCATTTTTGAACTCTCGAGCTTTGTATAGTATTTATAAAACGTAAGGATTTTCACTCTTAATCTCGGATTTTTCAAGGGTTAATTAGGCTTGAGTATGGAGAAATCTACCCATAGGGTTGGCAACTCTGTACTTCATGCCTTCTTCGTATTTACCCTTCCCCTCCTTTCTTATCAGAACTCGGTCTGAACTTTTTGCCCTTTGCCTTCGACTGTTTACCTTCCGTTTTAATTTTCTCGGTGGCATTCGCGTTTGTGATCGTGATATCGTGATGGATGTTATTTTAGCCCTGCTTGATCAGCCATTCTCGCGATGGAAAGAAGAAGATAAGCAAATCTTGGTGAGAAATGGACGGCCAATTCCGCAGGTTAATTTATCTAGTAACGACCACAAACAAGGTAAAACCTGTACTCGTACTTTCACTAGATCCTGGCTCGATAAATACAAATGGATTTGTATAAGTTCTTCCAAAAATGCATTATTCTGTTGGCCGTGTTTATTGCTGAATAATTGTAAAAGTCCGTGGAATTCTTGTGGCTATTCTGACCTCAAAAATGTATCTACTGCCATAAAAAAACACAATGACTCGAAAGATCATTTAGGTGCCACAGTTTGTCTGAAAAGACTCGAAAATAACTGTTCAACCGTTGCCGAAATGCTTGATGTCCATCATAAAATCAGCAAGGCTGCATTTAATGATAAAGTTAGTCTGAATCGTAGGGTAATGGCAAATATAATAGACACAGTTATTCTTCTTGGAAAAACTGAGCAGCCTTTCAGGGGTCATGATGAATCAACAACATCTTTGAACAAAGGTAATTACGTTGAGACATTACAAACTCTTATTGATCACAATTCAGCTGATGTGAAAATTCATTACAATTCTATGAAGTCCATTTTTTCTGGAAATTCCAAAACTATACAGAATGAAATTATTGAAGTTTTAAACACAGTCTTGCAGGAATCAATAACATGTGCTATTGATGGGGCTCCATTCTTTTCTATTCAAGTAGATGACACTACTGATATCACCCAAAAATGCCAATGTACCATGATTGTTAGATTCGTTAATCCTATTGGTGAAATTGTTGAACATTTTCTGGGCTTCGTTGATGTTAGTACAGGCCGAGATGCTCAGAGTATGTTTGTACATCTCAACAATCAACTTTCGAAGTACAGTTATAAGGATAAGCTTGTTGCCCAGTGTTACGACGGTGCTAGTGTGATGTCTGGTAATCTGAATGGTCTGCAGAGTAAAGTGAAAGAAGTTGTCCCACAAGCATTGTTTGTTCACTGCTATGCTCATCGACTTAATCTCGTACTTCAAGACAGCTGTAAAGGAATTCGCGAATGCCGTATATTTTTTGCTACCCTTTCTGGAATTTCCACTTATTTTCATGGTTCGTCAACAAGGACACAGGTAGTTGATAGAATTGTTGGCAGGAGAGTACCACAAGTCGGAGCGACCAGGTGGTGCTCTAGGTCCAGAGTCATATCATTGATAACATCAGAGTGGGAAAGTTTCATACTAGTTTTTCAGGAATTAATCCAAGATCCGTCCTCCACGAATGAAACCACTCTTGGAGCAGATGGATTTTTGGGAAAATTTAATGATTTTGATTTTGCATTTATGGCACAAATTTTCAATGACATATTCATCCATACTGATATTCTTTTTGATGTGCTTCAGAAAAAATCTCTGGATGTCACGTACTGTTTGAGAAAAATTAATGAAACCAAAATTTTGATTGAAATTAAGAGAAGTGAAGACCATTTTCAAAAATTCTATGACCTGATATCTCAAACCTTAGATATTCCTTGCAAAAGAGGAGTGTCAAATCCAGAATCGCATAAATTTAATTTAAAACGTTTATATTTTGAAATTATTGATTTTATTACCTCTCAAATATCTTTAAGGTTTGGTGATATGAATAAGCTGAAGTTTTTTGAATTGGCAGATACTTCCTCTTTTTCAAAATACTGTGATAACTTCCCTTCTGACGCATTGAAAGCACTTAGCACTGCCTATCCTTCTTTATTCTTAGATCTAACTAAATTGAAAAATGAGTTATCATTCATCTATCACGATAAAGACATGAACAAACTGTCCCCACAAAATATTCTGAAATATCTGGTTGAAAAGGATTTACAAGGCGTACTTAGCGAGGGTCACAAATTCTTTTCATTGATTTTAACAATACCATCTTCCTCGTCGTCCGCAGAGCGAAGCTTCTCATGCTTGAAACGGGTAAAAACGTATTTGAGAAATACGATGGGCCAAGAAAGACTTAGTGCATTGGCGACGTTTTCCATAGAAAAGAGATTATTGATGGATTTAAAAGCGAATGGGGCTCTTCATGAAGTAGTTATAGAGAATTATGCTAATCTTAAAGACAGAAAGATAGATCTCATCTTCAAACTCTAGTCATGAAGTAGTTATAGAGAAGTATGCCTATCTTAAAGGCAGAAAGATTGATCTCATCTTCTAACTCTAGTCATGAAGTAGTTATAGAGAAGTATGCCTATCTTAAAGATTGGAAGATTGGACTCATCTACTAACAAAGCCTGTAGGACAACGCCTCTCTTGTAGGATGGGTGCTACCACATATATATATAATATTACCTAGATCAGATCCCAATTCAGATGCATGCCATATCTAGTATGTACGATGGTATCTCTGATCTTATAGGATCATTAGGTATTTAACCCCTACTAAGAGGAATATTTAAGAGTGGTTGAGTTATTGGAAGTATAATAATGAAGTCAATAGACTGAAGGAGGTCTGATAACACAGTCTGAAAAAAACAATTATGCTGTGATAATGCAAATTACCTAGTTTACCAAAGTCACCTAATTTCAAACAAGTAAGCTACTGACGGGACCAAACGTACCTTCCTTCAGTTTCCTATAAAATGGTTAATCTGTCTTTTGGTAAGATCCACATGGATGGGTGGTTGGGGTGGATCGGGTGGGACACGGATCTGGTGCGCCTCCCCAGGGCGTGTCCTGGTTACTGGCCCTTTATACATTGAAAGGGCTTGCTGAGCACCAGATGTATCATTGATTAACATAAATAAATTAGTGATCAATAAATTCATGAAATTATTGTCAGTTCATTGAAATTGCATCGTTGTCTGAGATTCAGTAGCTTTCTTGTTCCATGAGTCCATCTACCGACCCCCCCCCCCCCCTTTTAAGCTTACGTTTGTCGCCTACCCTGTAATGATCTATCAGAGCCGCCACTGGTAAGTGCAGAGCATCCCTTCATTCTCTCATGTCGTTGGAGTTACAAATGCGAAGGGGGAAGTGTGTGGAAGAGCTCGTTTCAGGCATTATTTTGCTTTTTGCAAAGTTAAAATCGGACAGAAATTGGTGAAGTTACACAGTTTTGAAAAGTTAAAAACGTGGTATAGAGAGACACATAAAAATCTTGCGAAATTCAAACTTTTGAGTCTTCATTAAAAATTGTTTAAATCACTGTAAGTCATCAGTCTTACGAATAAGAACGTTTTTTTACAGTCTTATACTACAAATGGTTACGTTAACATCGCAAAAGCTTGCATAAAACTTCGAAATGGAAAAGTCTGGAAAGTGGGTGTGGCACATAGCTTTCTTATATCCATAAACCGATTGTATATTGTATTATATTGTATTGTAGTATTGTATTGTATTGTATGGGGGGGGGGTCTGCATGATTTTCATAGGGGACCATCTCCACCCCAACTCAGGACGTCATCTTTCGTTCTCCCTCTTTACTGGAGCGAATAAATAAGTTCCCAGTTACATTAAAAGTACCCAAGTTCACAACAAGAGTAGATGAAAAATACATAGTATTATGCTTGAGTGTACGCTCCATACTTTCCTTGTTTATCCATTTAGGGGGAAGTGCGGAACTCCACACTTACACATGTTTCTTACTCTGCACTTCCCCTCATAGGAGGAAAAAACGGGGAAAGTGCAGAGGAGGTCTTATTTTCAAAATAACCAAAGTTAGAACAAAATGTCATACGTACAATGAAACTGCAACATTTAAAGTGTACCTTGTCAGTCATTAGCAATACCCAAGTAGAGGCAGGTTGAAAAATAGTTGATCACCTCTACCTCACAGATGAAAACACATGTGGTACATCATAACCTCACCGTGAAGGTTACAACCGATATGAGCACACTCTAGTGGTGTTTTGTGAAACTTAACGTAGTTCTCTACAACACCCAAAAAGGATATTCGTGTCAGCCCTTATATTTGCTTGTGAAAGGCATACTCCCCACTTACCCCATTTCTGCACTTACCCCGACGTACCTGAAAAATATGAGTTGAAATTTTGAAAACGCTCTAACTCAAAACGCTGCTAATTACTACACAATGGTTTATTGTTTTTCTATATAGATTACTCGTGTGCAAAGCCACCAACCATCCAACATGAAGAAAAACATCGATCGCATTTCGGTCAGCTATAATTTGAACGGTGATTAGGCCTCTTTTGCCATTCACACTCGTGTTTCTGATTTTTCTTATGCCCAACCCTTAAATTTTCGTAGGAAGCGAACGGTTTGTCCTACAGAGCTTCGCGTGGACTCAAAAAATTCTAAAACTTTTACTCTATCTCAAATTGATGGAAAAACAATACCAACTCCTAGGAAATTTTACTGACTTCGAGATATTGAGAACTAGTACTAGATACATCATACAAGAAACACTGTAACAAGTGAAAGGGCCACAGTCCTATTCGGGTTTGGTTTTTTACCGTCATTGGAATAATCCACTCTCTGGCTGCCAATCTAGGCAATGCCTTCTCCAGGGATTTGTGTGTCCGTCGCCAGTGTCTTTGGTGTGAACGCACACTTAAATTTAAACACTGAAATATCCAAATGCGTCCTCCGCCGGATGCTGGCGGTATTGAGAAAGGCTCCTGAAGACCTGGAAGGGTTTCTAAAAGGACCGCCAGGGGGACGGGAATGGGAGATTAAATCTTGACAAACCGGGATAAACAGTGCCCAACGTTGGACGAGGAGGTCGGCGTTCACGCTCTTGTTCACACGTTGACGTTGGCCGATAAGAGGTTCTCCAGCCACCTCAACCAGTCTCATAACAGGTCGACCACTCAAGCCGATACTTCGAAACACTAACTTAACGAAGACGTTTTATCCAAATAATTGTCAACCCTATTCAAAATGTGAGTTGGCACCACCATTTTCCCTATTTTCGATTCTTCACAAAAGAAGCCATTATGTTGGAATTTAAAAAATGTTGTCCACCAAAGCGAATTTTTTCCAGTGATTCCCGCGTTTCAAATCTTCTGATTTTCTCAAACACTCCTACCCTTTGAGAGGAGCTCCGAGAGATCTCATTCAAATCTGAAAACGCTGCAAATTATTACATCATTTTCCTGTAGGTCCGTCTTCTTCCGACCCTTCTAGAGACCAGGAGTAGGTGGGTGATTGGGGGGCCCTCGGTCGAGAAGCTCCTATCAGGTCTCGTGTGCCTAATCTCGATTAATTTCACAATTATTATTCAACGTTGGTTCATCGCTGAGAGCTCTGGATGGTCTCATTCGTTTCTAGAACTTGAACACCATCCTAAATTACTGAGAAAACGTGAGTAATTATTTTATTCAGATATTAAATAAATAATTAACCTCATAGAAAGCGAATGGTTGGTCTCACAGAGCTCTGGGTGATGTCATCTAATTTACAATACTTGTTCATTGAAAGTTTTCAAGTAACAGCGTTTTGAAAAGGTTTTGGTTTATTATTTTCAATAATGAACCTTTGGAATCGACCAACAAAAAAAATTTTAAAACCCCCTCAAAATTTTATGGTTTACGTTTCAAGGTATACGTAGAATCCAAAAATCGAAAAAAAATTTGGCCGTCCGTCCGCCGTACGCGGCACTTTTGCCACTTAGCATTGACCGATTTTGATGAAATTTGGTATGTAGGCTCCATCTAGGGTCTAGTTGTGCCCCGAAGATTTTGGTTGATGAAGGTCACTTCTAAGAGTTCCAAAATCAATTTTGAAATTTTGAAAACGCCCTAACTCAAAAAATTTTGATATAAAAGTATTGTTTTTCCTTCAATTTAAGATTCTATAGAATTTTTAAAAATTTTTGAGACCACCCGGAGCTCTGTAGGACAAACCGTTCGCTCACTACGAGAATTTAAAGTTTGGACGTATGATAAATCAGAAACACGAATTTGAATCGCAAATGAGGCCTAATCTCCGTTCAAATTTTACCTGACCGAAATGCGATCGATGTTTTTCTTTATGTTGGATGGTTGGTGGCTTTGCAGACGAGTGATCTACATAGAAAAATAAAAAATAATAAACCATTGTGTACTAATTTGCAGCGTTTTTTTCCCCTTTTTCACCCTTTAGAAGTAACTGACAATAACCAAAACCTTCGGAGCACAACCAGACCCCAAACGGAGCCGGTATCCCTAATTTAATAAAAATTGGTCCATGGGAACTGAGATTTTGAAGGGAGTTTAGTTTTTCATGCTTGATTCCAAAGCTCCATTATTGAAAATAATAAACCAAAATTCTGATTTACATCACAAAATGTGTACCTAGTTATACATAAATGGAATAAAATTGCGGTAGAAACTAATCCACTCTGTAGAAAGTTTCCGAGGTGTCATCTCATATTTCTCACCCCTTGTTTTTAGGACGTCCCACAGTAAGACTTGGGCGACCTTATGCGATTAATCTGAGGTGAACTTGGACAACACCCAACAGAAAATGTCTGGTGGACCAGGCCAACTCACGATCTTCCCGCAAGGATCGGTTCGTGTCTCGGACCCAGAAACGCGTCGGCGAACGAAGACGGCTATCCGGACCCCCCTCATAAGTGACTATTCAGAGCCTCAACCACCTAATATTTTGAAAATGTTATCGAATTCGGAATTTGATAGGGGTCCATCCGCACCCCAATTCCTACAGTCCATGAAAATTTCACCAAAACTGCCTGTAATTTCGTGTAGTTTTGCCAAGATAGACTCGCAGATACAGAACCAAAATTATTCAGGAAGGTCTCAAACGTGAAATGCGAGTAGAGATTTTGATTTTGAAGGACACTTTTTTCATTCTTAAGAGTGAAAACAACGATTCCGCTACCATAATAGTCTCGGAAGCAAATAATAACCCCGATCACGAATGTACTGTACTTAGATATCTATAAATATTCTATGGTTATCTATATAAAAAAAGAACTGATCAGAAAACGTTCTTTTCTAGAGTAAGATTAAAGTCAGAAGCGGTCTCCAAACTTCTAAAACATGTTGGAAATTTTTAAAAACGCACCTGAACATTTCCAATTGATCTTATTTGATTCAAAATTCAACTTTTTATTTACAATGTAATTTCAAATCGTATTTAATCAATTACTGAAGGTTTTCATTTTATATTACTGCAAATATTATTGTTGGCTAGTTGAAAAAGATCTTTAGATGCGAGAGGCTACTAAACAGCGCATATATTTTGTATACAATACATGCACAATATAATGTATGACGATAGCGTAACCATGTATGTAACCTAGTTTTCAAGTAATGTGTAAAAAATTTAAAGTATTGTTTAGTAATTTACTTATTACTGTGATGTATAGTAGGTATCAATTTACTGACCGACTTCAATAGCGCCGAAGGCGCGCGAAGGAGGAGGTATCGTCGTTTTTTGTATGTTTGAACACTTATTCTGCCGTCCAAAGGAAGAACGTCCTAAGTCCATTTTTTGCATTTCGAGAAAAACGAGGTTTTGTGAAGTTGCCTGCGCCATTCGTCTCGTTGCAGATAAAAAAATTTGTTTTTCACGAAGCACTCACAAATTTGTTCCTTTATTTTGTACTCCATTGACAAGCACAGAAATAATATGATTAGGGTAATTATTGGGTCATTTATGCCCAATGGAAGGACATAGGACTCTTTAGCCTAGCAACCTAGGACTTAGGACAGCTTGACTCTGCTTGATGCAAGGCTAAAATGTCCTAAGTCCGTGGTATTTTGAGTGATAATTGTTTTATAATGATAATGGGTTTCTGAAATAAACATTTTTGAGTTTTGGGTTTCTGAGATAAACATTTTGAGTGATAATTTTTAATATAATGATAATGGGTTATTGAAATAAACATAAAACAAGTGGGTGTGGCACATAGCTTCCTCGTATCCATAACCCGATTGTATAGATGATCCGATGCAAAGGTAGTAGTTAATCTCAAAACACCAATCTCTAAGTACCTTCCACTACCCTCATAGGGGACCATCTACACGCTAATCTGGACAATCCTAGAGAATTTCATCAACTTCGGATGAAAAATTAAGTGAGTAGGTGTATGTGATTAGATAAAAAAAGATGCGCAGTCGCTTTTATCAGTCCGGGGATTATGATTTTCATAGGGGACCATCTAAATACTAATCTGTAACATCACTGAAAATTTCATTGAAATCGGATGGAAAATGTAGAAGTTATGGCCGCTACAAGGAATTCACGTTTGCGCATGCGCAATGGCTACTATCAGTCCGGAGGTGGTGATTTTCACAGGGGACCATTTAAATACTAATCTGTAACATCCCTGAAAATTTCATTGAAATCGGATGAAAAATGTAGAAGTTGTGGCCGCTACAAGGAATTCACGTTTGCGCATGCGCAATGGCTACTATCAGTCCGGAGGTAGTGATTTTCATAGGGGACCATTTAAATACTAATCTGTAACATCCCTGAAAATTTCATTGAAATCGGATGAAAAATGTAGAAGTTGTGGCCGCTACAAGGAATTCACGTTTGCGCATGCGCAGTCGCTTCTATCAGTCCGGGGATGATGATTTTCATAGGGGACCGTCTACACACCAACCCGTACAATCCCTGAAAATTTCATCGAAATCGGACAATAACTTCGTATAGTTATGCGCGTTACAAGGAATTCATGACAGACAGACAGACAGACACACAGACACGGAACCAAAATTGTTCAGAAAGTTCTAAAACGCAAAACGCGAGTGAAAATTTTGATTTTGGAGAACTTTTTTTTTCATCCTTGAAAAGTGAAAACAAAGCTTCCGCTACCTTGGTAGACTCGGAAGCAAAATCAGTATTAGCTCCAAAACCAAATTTTTATTTTCAAAAAGTTTCATTAATTACACAATCGAAATGCAGTATAATATATTCATTGGATATTAGGAATAAACTCTTGTTTTGACTGTAGACAACTAGAAAATCACAGTTCTTCGTTTTATTTAAAGTCTATCTGTTCAGTCTCAATCGAATGCTACACAGAGATCAGAAAACCTTGCTGTGTTGTTACCGCTGAGAGTGACTGAAGCAGTGCTACTAACTGTCGCTAAACTGACATCATCGAGTGAACAACGTAGGTAGGTACTGTTTTTCTTCAAAACTAGGACTGTTTAAGCAAGTCCAGGTCACAGAACTAAATGATTCGTACAAAGCTTTAGCGTCCTATGGTCCACTTCTACTAAACTAGACTGTCCTATGTCCATGAATTTTTTAGGACGTCCCACAGTAAGACTTGGGCGTCCTTATGCGATCGATCTGGGGTGAAGGAAGACAACACTCAACAGAAAAAAAAAATAACCACACAGTAATCCGTTTTAGACCATTCTGAATCCAAATCCGCGAAAAAAACCATAGGTGTATGTCTGTGTGTGTGTGTGTGTATGTGTGTATGTGTGTGTGTATGTGTGTGTGTAACAAAATCTTGTGTACTCTGCACAGGCCTTAGTTCTCAACCGATTTTCCTGGTTCTTTTTTTGTTCGTCGCGGAAAACTATCTAGTTGTGCACTACGTCGCCGGAATTTCGAATTTTGCCTTTTAAGGGGGGGAAAGGGGGGGTTAATGCTCGAAAAACGTACGTTTTTGGGCATAATCTTGTGTACTCTGCCCAGGCCTTAGTTCTCAAACGATTTTCGTGGTTCTTTTTTCGTTTGACGCGTAATACTATCTAGTTGTGCACTACGGCGCCGGAATTTTGGATTTTGCTTTTAAAGAGGGGGAAAAGGGGGGTTACTGCTTAAAAAACGTGCGGGGGTTACTGTGGGACGTCCTAAAAAACGTGCGTTTGCGTGTATAATCTTGTAAACTCTGCCCAGGCCTCAATTTCCAACCGATTTGCGTGTTTCTTTTTTTGTTTGACTCAAATAACTTCCGAGTTGTACATGATTTTACCAGAGTACCAAAATTCGCAAGGGGAGGGGGTGAGTGGGGGGATAATATTCACAAAATATCTGATTTTTCAATATTTTGGTTCCTTTACTACTTACTAATTGTACCCAAGCTTTGAAATTGAGGAAAAATTCTCATTATACCTCCGAATTTTCATGAATTATTCTCTGTACCACCATGGAACTAATAGTGGTGCCACCATGGTGCCATGATGCCATAAACCGCTTATTTCGTGGTTTTTTTTTTTGACGTGATAACGTCTTATAAATTGGTTTACCGGGGACACTTCAAGAAACTGCGTTACGCTCCGCTCACGGAGGGGGTGCAGCTCGGCGCTCCCTAAAGCGCCCCCCCCCCCCCCGCGCACCCCCCCGCGTCCTCCCCTTCCACGGCACTCACAAAAGCGGGAGCGCCCCGCCCCCCTTCCCTGGCACTCACTCCCCCCCCCCCTCCCCACCCATGGGAAATACCTACTACCTACGGGAAATACCTACTCTGTGCAACTTGACAAAGAATTTTATTTTATCCTTCTTCCTACTATACGAATGAATATTAACATTAAAATTATTTTACCACTCAAAGTCGTTGTCACGTAAAACTTTCGCCCGTATACCGACTTTACAGGCAACAACACAGGGTTTTTTTTTTTTTTTTGTGTTTCACCTTGAATGCGGATGTGAACTTCGACGGACTGCCTACCAAAACTAACAGATGAAAGTTCAATGTTACGACGTATTTCCGCTTTGGTGCCAGACTGGCACCATTGTTGGCGTTGGGGTGGTGGGAGGGGGGGGGGGTGAACTCGAATTCGCATGTTGGGTACCTATCGTAGATCATGGATTTTAAAATGCTCTTCAGATTCGAGGCTCCCATGCCGCTAGAAATGTTAGGGTGGATAATTGTGGGGGGGGGGGGGGTCAGTATTTCTTGCCTAAAGTAATAAATAAATTACATCGAGTGAAACAGTTTTATTTCACCTAGAATACGGATGTGAACCTCAACGGACTACCTACTAAAACTAATAGATGAAGGATCAATGTTACGACGTATTTCCGCTTTGGTGCCAGACTGGCACCATTGTTGGCGTTGGGAGGTGGTGGGGGGGGTGAACTCGAATTCGCATGTTGGGTGTCGTAGATCATGGATTTAAAAATGCTCTGCAGATTCGAGGCTCCCATGCCGCTAGAAATGTTATGGTGGATAAAGGTGAGGGGGGGGGGGGGTCACTATTTCTTGCCTAAAGTAATGAATAAATTACATCGAGTGAAACAGTTTTATCGCTTACCAACTGGTTTAACTGATCTAATGCTTATCCAATGGGACGTCCCCTGGAATGCATGCATTACTAAACAATATGTTTTCCTCTAAGGACATTTTAGCCTAGTACGCCTTACTTAGGACATTTTAGCCTGGGATGACTAGCAAAACTCGGGAAATGGACTTAGGACAAAGTGATTTTTCTCTACTTTCCCATCGACTTACGACGTTCTAACCTAGCTCAAAAGATGCGTCTGATCGAGCTCTACAAGATCATGCCCCTATCTCAAAAAGTGAAAAAATGGACTTAGGACGTTCTTCCTTTGGACGGCAGTATTACTCTGGTACCAATCTGCCTGATTATTTTTGAAATGTGTTCTACCAGTACCCGTGGCGGTCCCGTTTCAATCAGATTTCATTTAGCTTTGTTAAAAGTGTCGAAAATTTGTGAAACTATTTTAAAGATGTGGTTTTTGATTTTGGGAAGATTGTTCCGTATTCACGTAACATCCCCTGGAACCTCCAACTGAATGATTGACGGACCATTTGTATATATTCAAATTAAAGGTCTGATTCTAAGCTTTAAAATGAGATGCTACATGAGGGGGGGGGGGGGCTCACTCCTGCTACAGGAGTCTACCAAGTGGGTGTATCACATAGCCTCTTCGTCATCTAAAATATGTTGCAGCGGAAAAAAAACGATAAGAAGTTATTGTCCGATTCTTCAAATTTTCAGGGATTGTACGGGTTGACGTATGAAGGAAGATGAGAGAGTGACAATATGTGTGAATCCCTGTACGAATATTCCCTTGCATGATAGCTGAAGACGTCCACGACGCCAGAAATTACAGTTGGACAAAGATTCAACTTGAGATGGTTGTTTACTTACTTACCTACCCTTGCTCCTGTTTTGTTGCACTAAGTAAGTAAAGTAAAGTAAAGTTAACAACCATTTCAGATTGGATTTTCGTGACTGTCATTCCTGGCGTCGCGGACGTCATCAGTGTCCTCCTAAGGGAAGATCAGAATTTGTTCTGATGATTTCGCTCATGGCTTCCCATTGCCTCACCGCCCTGGGTTGTGACGAGGGGGAACTGCGACCGACTTGCCCGAAAATATGCTCCCGAGGCGAGCCTCGAACTCACGGCCCCTGCAACCGGTCCGAGTCTCGTCTCCAGAGACACATGCCGTAGCTCGCTCGGTTACAGCTGACCCCCTGATTGTTTCGTTGCACTATCGACGCATGTCGACGCAATAAATGAGTTCTGCGATGTTGCTGTGCGGGCGTCTCTTGGACTTGCTTCTTTGAAGGAGAGGAGGAAAATAGCGGATATTTTTTTCCTAGTGAAATTGTTAAATGGCTCTTACGACTCACCCTCCTTGCTCAACCTTGTGAATATAAGGGTTCCATCTTACTCGACTAGGTCAAGAGACTTCTTCTCACCATCTTTTGAGGGAACCAACTACGCTATGAATAGCCCTCTCACACGATTTCAACGGACAGCGAACGAGTCACCGGTCGACATTGATCTGTTTTTTGACAGTGTAAATAACATTAAGTCAATGCTATCTAAATTTTACCTGCAGCATTGAATTAGTTTACTTGTGACAAATTTAATTTCTTATTTATCACTTTCATTTTGTTTTTCACTCACTAGCTGAGAATTGTTGAACAATTCTTATATGTAATTGGGAATAAAATCCCGTAATGTTTAATAAATAATAAATAAATAAATAAATGTTGTAATATTAACCAGATCATGTGAGTATGAACCCATACTCATCTCAAAACCCTCATCATGATCTTTATAATTCTACGTGCGACGTCAGTACAATGCAGGACACAGACATACTTGATATAGTAGACAGTTGAATGTACATCCAGACAAAAGATGGTATGTTGGATTTCGTACGGAGATTCACACTAATTGCCACTCTTTCACCCTCCTTCAAACGACAGTAGTGACCTACTACCTAATATTTTCGGAACACATTTATTACCTCAATGATACCTACGCTTATTCCTGTTTTGTACTGCACTATCGACGCATGTTGTAATACAAACCAGGTGAAAGTGGAATCTACTTGCCTATGTTTGTGTCTGCAGAAGAGCACAGCGGCGACTTAAATGCGAACCTACCAACCTATCTGAATAAGTTGCCATTATTTTTTCCTTTTTAGTGGGTTGCCATCATCAGTTTTTAGGTCGGTCCGTTTTTTTGGTTTATTATTTTCAATAATGAACCTTTGGAATCGACCAAGAAAAAAAAATTTTTAACACCCCCTCAAAATTTGATGGTTTACGTTTCAAGGTACGTAGAATCCAAAAATCGAATAAAAATTTGGCCGTCCGTCCGCCGTCCGCCGTACGCCGTACGCCGTACGCGGCACTTTTGCCACTTAGCATTGACCGATTTTGATGAAATTTGGTATGTAGGCTTCATTTGGGGTCTAGTTGTGCCCCGAAGCTTTTGGTTGATGTAGGTCACTCCTAAGGGTTCCAAAATCAATTTTGAAATTTTGAAAACGCCCTAACTCAAAAAATTTTGATATAAAGGTATTGTTTTTCCTCCAAATTAAGATTCTATAGAATTTTTAGAATTTTTTGAGACCACGCGGAGCTCTGTAGGACAAACCGTTCGCTCCCTACGAAAATTTAAGGGTTTATATTGAAATATATATGTATAAATCAAAACACGAGTGTGAATCGCAAAAGAGGCCTAATCTCCGTTCAAATTAGAGCTGACCGAAATGCGATCAATGGTTGGTGATTTTGATTTATTTTTTTTATTTTTTTTTATTTTTTTTTTTATTTATTTATTTTTTTTTTTTTTTCATTCTTCTCTTCATATTGGATGGTTGGTGATTTTGTAGACGAGTGATCTATATAAAAATAATAAACCGTTGTGTAATAATTTGCAGCGTTTTGTTTAAAAGTTTTTATTTACTTCAAGTATCAATTTATTTAAATGTGTTAAAAAATGGAAAGTATTGTTTAGTCATTTACTTACTACTGTAATGTATTACCGAGATAGAGCGATTTTGCAAAGATCCTACCCTACAACACGGGCCAAGCCTAACGTTGGGTAGGAAATTTGAGCAAATCGCATCCCTTCATGCATTTATCTTATTATAAAAGTGTACAAAATGGTGCCAAATAAACAAAAATCTTTATATCTATCTCAAATAGCGCACAAAAACAGGAGAAAAAGTGGTTTTCTGCTGAAATAATCGTATATTTAGGTAATAATAAACCCTCAGTTTAGAGTAGGTAGGGGCTAGTTCCCGCAGGTTCAAATGTTTTCCATTTAAAATGATAAGGCAGTGCGACACTAATGAAATGTTGGAAACTTTCTTTTTTTTGTTTGAACCTTGGTTACAATCCCTGACAGTCACCCCACTACTGGGAAAAGTACCATGGAAGTATTTTATATTACGCCTCATTACGAAAGGTGTGGGAACTCGCCCCCACTTACCCGATGGTCTATTCGTGACCGGCGTAAAATTCCTTATCAAACTAGAGGATCTCTCAGTTGTTTTTTTTTTTTTTTTTCTCCTTCTCTTTTTTCAGAAAATTGCCTTTTTTCGCACTGTTCCCTCAGTTTTTCCACCGAGTCTTGTGCCCACCAAGGTGCTCCACTCGAACCCAAACCCTCCACTGTGAATCTACAATAATGATCAGGTGCTGTAGGAAGGAGGGAAATGGGATGGCTTCCCATGATCTTAAAATGACGACAACCAATCGTGACCAGTCTCTCTCAATCTCAAATGAAAAGATAATAGGGCTTCAGAACCCGAGCATGACACGCTTTGAGAAGAAGGCGATCCGAACCAAGATCCAACAACTTCAATGAAGACCTTCCGCAGAACGTCCGTTTCCATATCATTAGGAAGTTCGTTGGTGGGAGAGAATGTTTGATCCTTGCGGGAGGTCGCCTCCCAGGACTTCATAGGAGAAACCTAGATAATCTTATGGATGTACAATTGGGTTCATAGACGGGCAATCATCGAACCATCTTCCGAACCCAATGCTCAGGTACGATGTAATATTGACAGAAGTGAAGAGTGAGCCGACTGGTTCATGTAGACTCCTACCTACTCAGAATGTGCTTAGGAAGGTACTTCCTATCTAAGATGTTATTTAATGAGAGACGAAAAGAAGGGGGAGGAAAAGAAATCTGTTCCTGAACTGGCATTATTATGAACTCAAGCAATCTCACGAGTTCACACTGATTGAGCTGAATTTTGATGACATCATTACTAGGATCCAAGCTAGAAAGGAAGGAACTAGGGTAGCTCTAAAACGTAGTAGCTTTTCCATCTCCCAAAAGTGAAAAACAAAGCTACTTAAACTTGAAAGCATCAAACACTGTAGGTGCCTACTATTAAGACGTTGCAAATTTTTACACAGAGGTTTATTATTTTTCTGTACAGTTCACTCGTCTGGAAAGAACACAGCTTTGCCATTACCTCTACCTACCAACCATATTTTCGCTTCTCAATCAAGTTTATTTTGAAGAAATAAACGCTTCACACTCAATTTGAATAAATAAAGATTTGTGTGGATGGTCCTCTATTTAAAGGCATTGTATCTCTTTGGGATTTTCAAGGGTTGTATGGTTTACACTCTGGACGGTTCCCTATAAATGTCCTGAGATCATACAATTTTAGGGTAGTGGTAGGATATGGAAGGCTTGAGATAATCTATTGGAGGACACCCATTCGGCAGACTTTTAGAGCTTGTTCGGGTTGGGGTAGATTCGTTCGTATGTCAACTCCATTTCAACCAGACTCGGGATCGGATACAATCATGCTATGTACACAAAAATGTGCCACACTCAATTTTCAGGTCTAAAATGTGGCTTTTACTAGCGATGGGGCTTTTATATGCCACCAAATTTTTAATTTACCAAAACAGTATGTTCTTGGTTGTTTTGGAGAGGAAGCAGAGGACGTCAATATACCGTTTTCATCATTTATTTGGCTAGCGCTTTCGGGGCAAACTATGGCCCCTTTCTCAGTTGGAGCTGAGGGGGTGGAGCCTCACATGGATGTTGATGGTATTTTCTTATCTACTTCCACTCAGTGAAGGAGAAGTAGCCCTGTCTGATTCAATTTTCTCTATTGTGATATGTAATCTGTAATGCCTGTGATAAGAGAGATAATTAGATTGTTGTTCCTGTTAAAAATTTTAAAAATGTTCTCCTGTCTGTGATCCCCCTCTAGTCACTGTTTTATTGTTAATTAGTTTTAAATAATTTTTAGATCCTGCCAGTTTTTAGTTTTTTAGTGACTTGATGAGAATGATTGTTATGGAAATGGACAAAGGTAGGTTTTTGAGATTTTCTATTTTTGTATGTGTTTTTTTTTAGTTGGTAGAAAGTTTTTCAAAATTAAGTTGAAACATATTACTGGTTTTCCAGTGAAAACAGCTTTCACGATTGGCAGAGATCAGTTTTTGGTGATTGAGGAGGGATGGAAGATGTAGGAGTGGTATTGCAGAGTGAATATAGGTAGGTTGTTTTGGTTTCTTTCTATTTTTAAACGTTTGTCTGTGTGTTAGTGTGTGTATTGTTCGGTTCTTGGGTGCTTATATTCTTATTAGTTTTTTAGATGATGGAGAATAGGTTTAATCTTGGTGACTCATATTTTTTAATGGTTTTGATGAAAATTAATTATTAAGTAATAATGTTATTTGACAAAAATTTTTGACTGTTGGTTATACTAACTGTTATTTCATGTTGGAGGTTAATTTTGTAGTCTTCAATTAGGTATTTATCTTTTCTTGTAGGCTTGAGAAAGGGGCCATAGTTTGCCCCGAAAGCGCTAGCCAAATAAATGATGAAAACGGTATATTGACGTCCTCTGCTTCCTCTCCAAAACAACCAAGAAAATGACAGCAGGAGTACAGAACAACAAAACAGTATGCTGGTAGAAACTATTGGGTATCAGCATGGTTAGGAGGCTCGAAAGGTTTGAAAATCGGTCCTACCAAACCAGGAATGATCGTCATCCAACCTTCTAGTTAACCAACCATATAGAAGAGCAGAATTTTTGATTTGGCTCCAGTTTGGAACGCCGAGTTCGCCGTCGGCTCGGCAGCGAGATTAGACCGCTCCCAGGACGGTTTGGATGGAGAAGAAAAAAAAATAAAGAAGAAATCAGAAAGGAAGAACTAAAAGGAGAAAAAGGGCCAAGAGAGGAGTAGTGGGGCTGCGTGCCCGTGATGAGAGGGAGATGGTGATTACGTTGGGGAATAAAGACATCAGAGAGGGTCGGACGGGGGCGACGTACCTGCCTGACACCTCAGGTAAAGCCCTCCTCAGGACTTGGAAAGGTCAGCTCCCCTCCTCTCCTACCTTTTAACGTCCTACTCTCTCTCTCTCACCAGTTCTTCTCTCTCTCTCACACCTACTTCTTCTCCAGCCTCTTTCCCCCGATCGTCTCCACTCGGCTTTGAACAACACAAATCAACAAGCCAGAATTGTTTACACGTGAACACGCTCTACCTAATACTTCAGCAAATATGTAACTTTTGGTGAGAGGGATATCCCAACAACACAAGTTTGTAAACACTCATCTTGAGAACGGGTTCCTAATTAGGTAGGTACCCATTGATACATCAGAGGATTCCTAATCTAGCACATGCGTACCTTAGGTAAAATCCAGTATGAATAATCACACTCTACGCAAGCTTTCATGAAATACTATAAAAATACGGGTAAAGCACAGAAATACTCGTACTTCAGACATGGACGGTAGATCTTAGAGGTTCGAGAATGAGGAATTACATTATCATAGAATGTCTCCCTTTACAAGGAAGAGACGCCTACTCATTGGATCAAGTGTTCAGATATCTGGAGATAACTTCGTAGTTCAACGTGAGGTTAAATTCCTAGGGATTTGGCTCGACAAGACCCAAACATGGAAATCTCATATTAAGTATGTACTGGAGAAATCCGAATGATATTTTAATATACTGAAGATGGTAACAAGGTTAAATTGGGGAGCAGATCCTGAAGTATGGCTGTTATTCTATCGTGCGACAATCAGAGCGATTATAGATTATGGAGCAATTTTCTATGGAAATTCAAGTAATTCCGATCTCCAAAAAATATTCAGACTTCAATATAAATGCATCCGTCAGCATGGGATTTCGCCAGTCTACACCAATTGATGCGATTCTAGCTGAATCTGGAGACCAACCACTAAAGCTCCGTTTCCAAATGCTTTCGGACCGATACTTCGTAAGACTACAAGCACAAAGCCGTCCCATAATCCAAAATATTTGTAGGCTCAGCATCAGTATAATCACCTCTCAAACTAGGATGAAGGAACCTCTGCTTGTGAATAGCTAAACACAAGAGGACCTGGATTGTGCGGACCTTCACTGCACCAACAAACCTTGTGCGTTTATGCTGACGTATGAAGAATTAACTATCGCCGTGGAAATTCATCTATTTACCTATGGGACCCGAGAAGAGCGGCACATATATGAAAAATTCTATGATTTCGTGAATACCCGGTGGCCTGGGGCTGAGCTCATCTTTACTGATGGATCAAAATCCGGTACTGCAACAGGATGTGTTACAGGTACATTCTATGATGTTATTTCGGGTCACAATGAGAAATTCAAGCTACCGAATACATCAACATCCTTCAATACCGAAGTCAATGCAATAATTAAAGCCGTCGAATATACAAGTCACCGTAGCACCAACGTCGGACCTCACCTAATATGCACTGATTCCCTAAGTACTTTGCAAATTCTTAAATCTTGTAACATCCGGAGAGCAAAGAATGCGCTGATAGTTCAATTACTACGATTGCTTAGGTCCTGCGAAGACAACAACAGGAGAATAATATTTATCTGGTGAAATCTCATTCGAGACTGATTCCGAATGAGCAAGTTGATAAAATGGCGAAAGAGGGATCGATTGCAGGAGTGGTAATGGATGGACCAACAATGGTTGAAGAATTAATACCCTTGCTAAGAGAAGTTTATTATGAAAAATGGAGGGAGTATTATACGAACTCAAGCAATGGTCATGCCTACAAACAAATCGTCGCTTAAGTTCTGACACCGCCTAACCCACATTTCGGTCAAAACGGGTTTATCAACGTTTCCACATGAAACCACCTTGCCGGATTGTTTGGAACTATCAGCTTCGAGTTATAAGAGTAAATTTTTCTAATGAAAAAAAAAAAAAAAAAACTGTTCTTGAGGTTCTTAACTAGAGGAAAAGTAATAAATTAATGTGTAGTGATGAAACAAAAAGGCTGAAAAAATAAGAATGGCTGTGAATATGGAGCTGAAGGACTACTAGACTAAAATCAGGAAGTTACCAAGGTGAACCTCTACATAATTTTTAAATAATGCAAATTTGACTGCATTTTTTGTAAAATAAAGAATTGGAGACAATATTGGTTGATCTACTACACCTCTTCAACATCCTTGCTGGACCTACCTAGGAATTATTTTCATTTAGGTTCTTATTTTCACCTTTATACTAGGGGAAATAAATCAGGATGATCAAGGGAAGGTAATGAAGAAAAATAATAAGAGACAAAAATGGTTTTCTCCCGGACAAGAAAGAAAGAAATACGTAGTAGCGATAGCCTAACCCACAAAACCTTAAGAAAATTCTACCTAACCCACACTTTTTTTAAATTTAAATAATTTTAACTTGAACTTTGTTGCAACATACTCTAGGGGCACATTTTGGATGTCCCATTTTGGATAATATGCGTCGTGGTTTCAGAAATAAACAGTTTTTGGTATCTCCTGTAAAATTTGGGAAATGTGGGTTGGGTGGTATCAGAACTTAATCGAAGAAATACAACCTCAACCCCCGCTTCACCCTTGGTATAAAAACAAAAACCTGGACTTTGCCGGTCGATATTTCGACTGAGAGTCAATCATGGTGTCTGTGACGCCTATCTTCACAAAATCGGAGAAAGAGAATCCCCGCAATGCCGAAAATGTGGACACCCCTATGGAACTTTGGAGCACTTGTTGATGGAATGCCAAGAATACGAAAGGGAAAGAGTGGTTTTATTTAGTGAATTGTTGACAAAGACAAACATTAATTTGAACTGCAAGTCTATACTATCGTCGCAGAATATTTTGATTTATAACGAAATTTTAAATTTTTTATCGAAGTGTGATATCAATTTATAAAATAATGTACTCAATTAGTAATGTAAAGATCTAGTAATGATTATATTATAACCTTTATGTATGGCTGAATACGAAATGTAATGCCAACATAAATTTATATTAAAAAAAAAATGTTGAATCAAGGGATTAGCTGCTCCATGGAGAAGTAATACTGTTGAATAACCCTAAGTCGCTTGTAGCAGTGATGTACACTATAGTTCAGAGCATGCGTGTAAGGAATTATGACATGGAAACTGTGATCAACTTTTTTTTTCTTTTTTACTTATTGCAATTTGAGAATGAGAAGAACTGAGAATGAGCTGTTTGTTGATTTAAAAATTATATTTTGAAGTTCCTATTCACTCAGGATTTACGGTTGAATGAATTAACATGGGTATGTTTAATAATATATTGTGGTTTTGGACTTCTTCTTCTATTCAAGTAAGAGGGGTTCATTTGACAATAAGAGTCTCATGTGGTTTCCAAAAAACTTTTGGTTTATTATTTTCAATAATGAATTTTTGGAATCGACCATTTTTTTTAACCCCTCCTCAAAATTTGTTGGTTTACGTTTCAAGGTACGTAGAATTGGAAAATCTATTACAAATTTGGCCGTCCGTCCGGCATAGGCGGCACTTTCCTTAGTTCCCATGGACCGATTTTGATGAAATTTGGTGTATGGGCTCCATTTGGGGTCTAGTTGTGCTCTGAGGCTTTTGGTTGATGACAGTCACTTCTAAGGGGTGAAAATGAAGGGCTGAAATGTTCAAAAGTGCCCTAGCTCGAAAACTCTCGAAATAAATGTATCGTTTTTTCACTAATGTTAAATAGTATTGAATTTTTAGAGACCACGCGAAGCTCTGTAGGACAATCCGTTCGCTCCCTACGAGAACTTAATGATTGGACTTACGATTTAGCTGACCAAAATGCGATCGCCGTTCGTTTCTTCGAATTGTACTCAGTTTTGCGTCCTTAGCAACCATTTATTTCCTTAGCAACCAGTTATCAAATTCTTTATTCTTCGAATGGAGTGTGAAGCTTTTATTTCATCTAAATGAACTCGATTATGAAGCGAAAACTTAGTTGGTAAGTATGACAATGGCAAAGCTGTGTTCTTGGCTGGCGAGTGATCGGTGCAGAAAAAATATAAATCTTTGTGTAATAATTTGCAACGTTTTATTTGCGGAGAGCTTTCAACAACCTTCTGGTTGTCATTTTCAATCCAACAGTAACAGGAACAAGATTTCTGTGTGGTGAACAAATATCCACTACTGCAGATAACTTAGTAGCTAAACTAACTTAGCAGATGACTAGCTTTACAACTCTCTTACTTGAATTGGTATGTTTTCAAGACCGATCAACCGAAGAGCAATTAAGAGTTATTACCTAAAGACGTAGTTATTCATCACATGGTCTTACATACTTCGCGACATTTATCCGAAGAAGGAATCTTAGGATCAGCTGTTCCATAGATTGGACCGCAAATTTCCGCAAATTGGACATGGTGACTAGTTTTCGTTACCTCGGTATTATGATAGAAGAGGATCTAACGTGGAAAACGCATGTAGATGTTATCCATAAAAACGCTGCAAATTATTACACAATGGTTTATTATTTTTCTATATAGATCACTCGTCTACAAAATCACCAACCATCCAATATGAAGAGAAGAAAAAAAAAAAAAAAAAAAATCAAAATCACCAACCATCGATCGCATTCCGGTCAGCTCTAATTTGAACGGAGATTAGGCCTCTTTTGCGATTCACACTCGTGTTTTGATTTATGTATGTATATATACATTTCAATATAAACCCTTAAATTTTTGTAGGGAGCGAACGGTTCGTCCTACAGAGCTCCGCGTGGTCTCGAAAAATTTTAAAAATTCTATAGAATCTTAAATTGAAGAAAAAACAATACCTTTATATCGAAATTTTTTGAGTTAGGGCGTTTTCAAAATTTCAAAATTGATTTTGGAACCCTTAGAAGTGATCTACATCAACCAAAAGCTTCGGGGCACAACTAGACCCTAAATGGAGCCTACATACCAAATTTCATCAAAATCGGTAAATGCTAAGTGGCAAAAGTGCCGCGTACGGCGTACGGCGTACGGCGGACGGACGGCCAAATTTTTATTCGATTTTTGGATTCTACGTACCTTGAAACGTAAACCATCAAATTTTGAGGGGGTGTTACAATTTTTTTTTTTCTTGGTCGATTCCAAAGGTTCATTATTGAAAATAATAAACCAAAAATTTAGGAGTCTTCTTCATGTTTTTATTATGTTAGAAGAGTATTCAGACGAGACAAGCTTCGTCAACTTTATATGACACATGTTCAATCAATCATCCAATACGGCATTGTAGCATGGGGGTGTACATATCCGACGCATTTAGAAAGAATAAATGTTATGCAAATATATATCTTGAAAGTTATTATGAAAAAAACACTGCTTTAATCTAGCGTAGATCTTTTAAACGAGTTTAAGGTATTCACCCCCCGCCAACTGTTTTGGTTTATTATTTTCAATAATAAACCTTTAGAATCGACCAAGAAAAAAAAAATTTTAACACCCCCTCAAAATTTGATGGTTTACGTTTCAAGGTACGTAGAATCCAAAAATCGAATAAAAATTTGGCCGTCCGTCCGCCGTACGCCGTACGCGGCACTTTTGCCACTTAGCATTGACCGATTTTGATGAAATTTGGTATGTAGGCTCCATTTGGGGTCTAGTTGTGCCCCGAAGCTTTTGGTTGAAGTAGGTCGCTTCTAAGGGTTCCAAAATCAATTTTGAAATTTTGAAAACGCCCTAACTCAACTTAATAATAACTTCTTGCTTCCGAGTTTACCAAGGTAGCGGAAGCATTGTTTTCACTTTTCAAGGTTTGAAAAAGTTCTCTAAAATCAAAATTTCCACTCGAGTTTTACGTGTTAGACCTTCCTTTACAATTTTGGTTCCGTGTCTGTCTGCCATGAAATCCTTGTAACAGCCATAACTTCTACATTTCACACCTGGTTTCGATGAAATTATGGGGTGTAGACGGTCGCCTATGAAAATCATGACCTCCAAACAGATTGCAGCCTCTGCGCATGCGCAAACGAGAATTTCCTTCTAACAGCCATAACTTCAACATTTTCCATCCGATTTCGAAGAAATTTTCAGAGATTGTAAGGATTGGCGTATAGATGGTCCCCGATGAAAATCATCGCCTGGAACTGATAGTAGTCAGTGCGCATGCCCAACTGTGAATTCCTATTCACACCCATAACTTCCACATTTTCCATTCGATTTCGAAGAAATGTGGTGCAAGCTAGTTAGAGATTAATGTTTTGAGAGTAGCTGCAAGGCATCGGATCATCTATTTTTTTTTTTTTTTATTTCTTTCATAACAAGTACAATGAAACATAATACTGGCAAAAGTAATAAAAAATTAAATTAAAATGAAAAAATACTAAAACTAAAATTGAAACAATAAAACACTTCTAGATTGCAGAAACTAATCCCCTATGTGGGCATAGCCCATGGCAGGGAGATGAGTCTCACCTCTTAGTCAACAAGAGATAATACTAATCATAACACTTCACTTAGAAAACACACTTCAGTTGAATAGTATTGTTATTCGAGTACAGACATTATTATAAACCAATTATTAATTGTTAAATAGTATTTATTTTATTCAAATACACGCATGTACCTACCTAAGATAAGGAAAGCTTAAAGCAGAATAAAACAGTTTAGGATGAATTCAAACACAAGTTGCGCTAAGTACCTATAATTTAATGAAATAGTTCTTCGGTTTGTTGCCGATTTTTGAGGGCCCAACAAGAAGCTCAGATCTCGTGGAGTCCCGAAGAGCATTAAACCCCCGTACACCCCTTGCCAGGTATGAGTTGTACCCAAAAGTAGTACGAAAGTAAGCGACCGTCATAAATTTGCTGGAATGGAATCTGGTAGAAATCAAATGTGCCGGAGTGGAAAAACTACTCTCTTTTAAGATTTGTTTAATGCAATTCATCTCGACTAGCAGTGAAAATTTTTAAATGTTTAAATCTTTAAATAAGGGTTCTGTATGTTCTAAAAATCCCTTCTTAGTGATGATTCGTATTAATTGCTTTTGTGTGGTGGCAATGGGTAGAAGATTGGTGGGATACGAGCCACCCCATGCAGGTTTACCGTATAAAAGCACAGATTGTTCAAGGGCAAAGTATAACATTTTTAACAGGGTCAAAGGTAGTATTTTATTAAGTCTGGCAAAAACATAGATCAATTTTCTAAGTCTCGTGGTAACTAAATCTATTTGTTTCCCCCACTTCACACGACCATCAAAGACAACTCCCAAATATTTCGGGGATCTATACAATCGGGTTATGGATACGAGGAAGCCAACCCCGCTTTTTATACGTATTGTAGTTTGTGACTGAGAATGGGCTGTTTGTTGGTGTAAAAATTCTACTTTGAAGTTCCACTCAGGATTAAACATGGGAATGCTTTTGAGTGAGTTGCGAGACCGATTTTTAAGACCAAACAACCGATGAGCAATTTGGATTTATTAACAAATATCCTAGTTATTCATCAGGTGATCTTACATACTTTGCGACATTTATTCTAGTAACGAATCTTGGGATCAGCTGTTCCACAGAGAAGTAATAATGTTGAATAAGCAGAAGTCGCATGTAGCAGTGATGTACTTGTTCTCTTGACAATGCTTGGTGTAAAGGAACTAATGGTGTAGTTCATTACTAAGAAAGCTTTTCCTAATATACTTGGTGTAAAGTAGTATTCACATTTAGTCGAAAACTGAATATATTTGATAATCATAAGATCATTCAAGAGTATGATTAACAACGCAATAACTATTGTAACTGTAGTGACTCTACATCTTTTCCCCCTCTGTCTTTCGCTCTTCAGCTCACTGGTCGCAACTGATCGGCATGCTTCCTCTCTTCTTTCTCATCTACCAGGACATGATAGGACAAGTCCCCAGTTCGCCGTGTGATCCTACCTCGTGTGTACCCCGTAGACGTCTTGTTTTCTACCCACACTTCCTGCCCCTCTTCGAACTCCCGCCACTTCGTTCCCTTGTCTCGATTTCCTTTTTGGTTCATCAGAGCTTCTTCCACGTTCTGCACCAACGATGGCTTCAATAAACCAAATGGTGTTCGCATGCGGTGCCGAAATAACACTTCTGATGGAGACCTCTTTGTCGTGCTGTGTGGTGTGACCAGGTATGCTATCAAAAAGTCCCTTACTTTGTCTTCAATCGACCCTTCATGTCTGGATGCCTTGACTCTGCTCTTGTAAGTTCGCACAGCGCGTTCTGCCAGCCCATTAGATCTAGGATGGTATGGAGTTACCCTAATGTGTTTTATTAAATATTGTTTGCAAAAGTCTTGAAATTCCACCGAAGTAAATCCCTCCACCGACTACTGGAAGTCCAAACCTAGAAGTTTTTGACCTTCCAGAGTAAAAACCAGAGTAAACCTTGAAATGGCCCAGCAAAATCCAAGTGGAGCCTCGTCCATGGTCGTTCCGGAACATTCCAGTGTATATTGGAGCTTCTTCTGGCTTTTGTCTTCCTTCTTGGCATGCTCCACATTCTTTTGCGTAATTTATCAATATCAATATCCACTCGTGGCCACCAAACTCGCATGTTCCTGCCATGTTCTCAACTTATTGACAAATTTAGCCACTGTCTCATTGATATCTTGACGTTTGAGTGCAAACGCTCTTCTCTCTGCCAATATGCAGGTTGCTTTGACATAGTACCCGTCCAGTACCTTCTTCAATTGTGTGTAGGCAACTGTACTTACTTCATTAGGTCGAAAATGGTCCACTAGCATCTTGAACGGCCCCGCTCCTATCGACGACAGTAGCAGAATACTCCAGAGGTTGTCTGAAATTGTTCTGCCCATGGTGTACCGTTTGAAAACTACCTCGAAGCGACTGATATAGTACGTCCATGTCTCCTCCTCTTCCACGAATTCCCCAAATTTGAATGTTTTCATCAAACGATCCAAAAATTGTATCTCCGATACGGAGCTCTCCATATCTCCACTCCCCGACGTTTGAGGTTGTTCCTCCCCATCATCTTCGAATCGTAGACTTCGTCTTCTCGGCATTCTGGTATTTTTTTAAAATCCGCAGCGCCAATGTAAAGTAGTATTCACATTTAGTTGAAGACTGAATATATTTGATAACACTAGATTACAAAATTTAGGGTTGGTCTGGCTGCCTCGTTCTTTCACCACTTTTCTTAAGGTATTTGGTGCGCTGAATCCGAATCTGACGTTAGTTTTTTTGTTTATGTCGGATTTTCAAGATATAGCTAGTTTTAAGATTTTTCTAGTTCTCACTTTTCTTCATTTTTTAGTGAGCACTCATCTTGCTCAAATCTCCTCAAAAAGTACTCAGACTTATTGGAAATTTCATGTAGAATCCGAATATGTACTTAGTTTTTAAGTAAAGTTGTGTTAAACCCCCTATTTTCCACAAATTATCGTTGGTACAATGTTTGGTTATTCCTCCACCTCAGAGGTTTCATCGCCGGCATCTATGTAGAGAAAACTTCGCCGCCTGAGGTAAATCTCTTTTTAAGGTCCAACAATAGTCCGCCATCATGTGAACTTCCCAATACCCTTTATACCGTTCTTCCATGGTTTTCATATCTTGGTGGAACCTCTGAGGTGGAGGAATAACCAAACATTGTACCAACTATTGATTCATCTGAGCCTTCATGAAACAGATTTACACCGTTAAATTTTCTGCAGTTTATTGTGTTTCGTTTGTAAAACTGAATTAAAATCACTTAACAATACAAGAGTTTCCCAATTATGATTTACCCCCCTTTGAGTACCTATTTTCGATCTTACTCTTAATAGGTGACAAGCATAAAAAATGTAGAAGAAAGGAAAATCCATTGAGGAAAACAGACTTAGGAACTCACATACTTATCTCGAAAAATTAACTAACAGTTTTTGTGAATTTTCATCTCAGTGCCATGAAAAAGCTCATTCCTTCGATATTAATGGGTTTAGGAGGCTGCGATTGGTCTCATTCTCCTCTGGGGTGTCCCCCCTACAAAGTAAAGGTCCGAGAAAATTTTTTTTAGCCTTAATTTTTTTTTTCAAGTGGCAAAATGTAAGGGAAAACCCGAAGAAAAAACGTTGAGAACCGGTGTTTTTTGATACGTTTTGTGGAAAATAGGGGGTTTAACACAGTTTTACTTAAAAACTAAGTACCTACATATTCGGATTCTACATGAAATTTCCAATAAGTCTGAGTACTTTTTGAGGAGATTTGAGCACGATGAGTGCTCACTAAAAAATGAAGAAAAGTGAGAACTAGAAAAATCTCAAAACTAGCTATATCTTGAAAATCCGACATAAACAAAAAAAACTAACGTCAGATTCGGATTCAGCGCACCAAATACCTTAAGAAAAGTGGCGAAAGAACGAGGCAGCCAGAACACCACTAAATTTGGTAATCTAGTGTAATCATAGGATCATTCAAGGGTATGATTGATAACGCAATAACTATTGTAACTGTAGTGACTCTACACTTGGTACTAGCTATAAAATTGCTCGAATTTGGTGCAGAAGTAGAAGCAGGCTGTACACATGAATTACAGGTGGGGGTCCCACACAAGCAAGTAATTTATGATGTACTGGAGGTGAAAAGAACTGCTGCAGGTGTTACCAGGGACGTGTCCCAGCACAAGCGATCTTTCATTAGCTCAAAAAGGGTGACCCAAAACTGACCAAAAGATTTGGAGAGGTTTTAGGTTTTTCGTCAATTGAGAACACGAAGTTGAGAGTGAGTGTTCTGGCTCAGAGCTTCCACCTTGACTTTATTCACTAATAATTATACAAATTAGTAGGTTAGCCTACACTTGGTAATGAATCAGTAGTCGCGAGACTTTCCTTATTTCCCATGGACCGGTTTTTATGAAATTTGGTATGTAGGCTCCATTTGGGGTCTAGTTGTGCCCCGAAGATTTTGGTTCATGTAGGTCACTTGTAAGGGATGAAAAATAAGGGTTGAAATTTTCAAAGCGTTCAATCAATCAATCAATTTCTATTTTAAGGTATTGTTTTTCCATCAATTTAAGATAGTATTGAATTTTTCGAATTTTTTGAGACCACGCGGAGCTCTGTAGCACAAACCGTTCGCTCCCTACGAGAACTTATGGGTTGGACTTACGATGAATCAGAAACACGAGTGGAATCTCATCTGAAGGATCGCAGATGAGGCAAATTTTAGCTGATCAATCAAATGCGATTTTTCACGGAAACACAACGAACCGTTGCGTAATAATTTGCAGCGTTTTCAGAGTGGGATGATGGAATGTTTAGTATTTTGGGTATCAGTTTTGAAACTATCGATAGTCACCATCGAATAAACTATCGAAGTCAACCATCGATTGTTGAAACTATCGGTACTATACTATCGATGGTTTTCGATAGTATCGACACTTCTTTACTTAACCCATTTGGCACCCACTTTCCGTATGGCGCCGCTGGAGGCAACCACCTTTGAACATCATTTAGAAGTAAACTTTTGACTTAATTGTTTACTTCTGCTTATTTTCTTGATCTGGAATGTTCACCTCAAACCCTACCAGCGTTAGTTTAGTTCATAACGTGACAATTGTTTCTTATTTGAAAATGGACGAGTCTGTTGGTGTTGAATCGCTGCTGAATAGCTTGGTGTAAATAATCAAAACATATTTTTTTGTAAGTCTTTTTTTCATTTTCTTTTTACCAGAATGTTTATTTATGAGATAAAATCGTTTTGTTTGATTTTGTTCCACTTATAATTTCACAAGAAGTGGTTTTACATCAGAGATGCCATATGGCACCGCTGGTCTCTCAGGGGCTCTCAGTTGCTGTCTCATAACTCCTACATTTCTCATCCGATTTCGAAGAAATATTTAGAGATTGTGCGGGTAGTTGATGTTTCGAGATCAACTACTGTGCATCGGATCATCTATTCAATCGGGTTAAAGATACGAGGAAGCTATGTGCCTCACCCACTTGGCAGACGTTTTTTCATTGCAGGCCTGGATTTTCTGTTCGAGAAACCCTTGATGTAGGTACTAATTGGTGATACCCCTGATGGAATTAACCAATACACCCGATGGAACGTTGAACCACCTGAGCCAAATGTACTGACTGATGAAGAGTCAGGCGATTTAACAAGGTACAGTTGCTGGCCACAGCAAAATTATTCAGATTTCTGACAATCGATGCTACTGTGTAACAATATAGGATGAATTCCAGAATGAAATTCACCTTATTGCTCATAATTAGTCAGAGGAGGGTGTGACGACCCTACCCCTTCAGACCAGTGATTAGATTAATCAGCCGGCCCGAAGAGGATATCGATTCATATCTCTATGAATCGGATATCTCTACAGGCGTAGCTCCAACAAATTGGGAACAAACCAACTGGTTTTTCCCGTAAAAATGTAGGGTCGTCACAACTGGGATCAGAAATTTGACATGAATTACGAAATGGTTAGCAATGCTAGGCGGCGAAATAGTTTTTTTTTCAAGTATGCAATGTCAAGGAGACATTCAGAATCGTTTGTGAGTTACCTATAAATACCGTCTTCCTGAGTGTTGGACGACATCCTGTTTGATCGCAGGGACCATTATGTCGTGAATACCTATGAAAAGAAGAAGAAGAAGTGGGCTGGCTTTAACTGGAAGTCCCAGACTAGAACAATGTGCCACAAGTCATAGGTGTTATCAATATTATTAATGTTCCATAATAATATTTCTCTCATAGAATTTTCAAATGTCGTTTTGTAGTGATAAAATACAGTATTGACATAAATTATGTTATTATGTTCATGTGAATATTGTTATTCCTTCTATTTACTACCAGGTAAGAGTCTATTTTTGTTGAAAAAACGTATATTCTTGGTCTTTACATGCACTCCATCGGACGTGTCAAAATATGACACGTCCGATGGTGTGCATATTATTGAAAATTGAAAAATATTGAAAAAATTCTGCCAATAGCCAATTTGCTGAAATTGGAGGGTGCCATACGGAACCGCTGGTAAGATAATATCTTACTATTGGCGGAATTTTTTCAATATTTTTCCCGTGTTCCTGAGGTCAAAATTAGTGAACCTACCAAGTTTTGTGTAACAATTCGATCAACAAAAGATACGGTTTCAAATGGGTTAAGGTTGTAACAGAGCACTTCAGTGGAACTTTAAAGAGGTTTATTCAACACGTACAAAAAATAGACTTTACCGTGCGAAACGTAATTTTAGAATGGTAAATCTTGCCAAACACATGTTGAATTTTGAGGTCCGAATAACAATCACAAATGGTTGGTTGTTCAGTTCCAGACTCTTCCACAAATTCAGGGTGGTTTTCGGCAACACTTTTGTTGGAATGTCCGCAATTTTTGTTTATTATTTTCAATAATGAACCTTTGGAATCGACCAAGAAAATTTTTTTTTTAACACCCCCTCAAAATTTGATGTTTTCAAGGTACGTAGAATACAAAAACGCTGCAAATGATTGAAAAATGGTTTATTATTTTTCTATATAGATCACTCGTCTGCAAAGTCACCAACCAACCAACTTGAAGAAAAACATCGATCGCATTTCGGTCAGCTAAAATTTGAACGGAGATTAGGCCTCTTTTGCGATTCACACTCGTGTTTCTGATTTATCGTAAGTCCAACCCTTAAATTCTCGTAGCGAGCGAACGGTTTGTCCAACAGGGCTCCGCTTGGTCTCTAAAAATTCAATACTAGTTGTGCCCCCAAGATTTTGGTTGATCTAAGTCACTTCTAAGGGTTCAAAAATGAATTTTCAAATTTTCAAAACGCCCTAACTCAAAAAATTTTGATATAAAGGTTTTGTTTTTCCTTCAATTTAAGATTCTATAGAATTTTTAGAATTTTTTGAGACCACGCGGAGCTCTGTAGGACAAACCGTTCGCTCCCTTCGAGAATTTAAGGTTTGGACTTACGATAAATCAGAAACACGAGTGTGAATCGCAAAAGAGGCCTAATCTCCGTTCAAATTTTAGCTGACCGAAATGAAATCGATGTTTTTCTTCATGTTGGATGGTTGGTGGCTTTGCAGACGAGTGATCTATATAGAAAAATAATAAACCATTGTGTAATAATTTGCAGCGTTTTTTTTTTTTTTTTTTTTTTTTTGGTTGATTTCGAAGGTTTTTCATTGAAATTATTAAACCAAAATCCAATCACATTGACGTAATTGTGGTGAAACATTGGCTGAAACCATCGATGATGAAAACATGGACTATCGGATGCAGAACGTCGATAGTATCGACCATCGATACTCATTTCTACTTGTTTGGTATTTTGGGTATCAGTTTTGCTGGTTTTGTGGCTGCAGGTCTTCCCGCCGGAGATCCTCGAGCGGGGGGTCCTCCAGTTGCGTTAGTGTGCCAACGCGTGGTCGGATGAAGGAAATAAAAACTAGAATCCTTTAGAAGAGGAAGGAGGAGGAGATGAGGAAAGAAAGGCGAAAGAGGGAGACGGAGAAGAAACACGGGTGAAAGGGAATGAGGAAGGAGGAGAAGGGAGAGGTCGGAGGGAGGAGAAGGGAGGGGCACGATAAAGATGGAAGAGGGGGGTGACCAGGGAACAAGAGTGGGGTAATAACTTTATTTCGTGGAGGGGGAAGCTGTAGTGACATCTCAATCTTCGAGGGGCTGGTTTTAGTGGTCGCGGTCGGGCGAAGTGAGTGAGGGCTCGTAGTCATGAGGCTGTCCCAGAGCTACAGAACACATCAAGGTAAGAGGAGAGCAGCCGTGTGTGGTCCTCCCTCCCCCTCCTCCACACATGGGCCACCTCTCCAATCAGCGGGAGACAATTAAGTGGTCAATCTGAGTCTCTTGTGGCGGATTTTGCCGCCTTTTCCCTCCTCAAGATCCTCCACTTCTTGAGTCGCCCCGACCGAATTTTTCGAAGAACCAAGTGCCGTTCACCAAAACATCTGCTCCCCAATTACAGAGTTGGTCTCCTTCCCTGACCACTTGCTCGTCTTCCAAGTCAAAAATCTCAGATTCTCGAAACTCAGATTTCCAAACTCCAACGTCCGAACTCACTTTCCAATCGTTCACATCCAAATTTCACATTGTTAGTTACTCCCGCGCTTTCGTCCGAGTAGCTGCCAAAGTCCACCGCCTGACTAACTCCTTGATCGCCTCCAATATTTCGTCTCCAATATTTCCCAAGTTTTCAGGAGACACAAAAAACTGTCTAAATTCAACACTACTTCCTCGAAACAAAAACTTTTGACAGTTTCATCAACAATTAGACTCGTTTCATCAATTCTGACGGATTTTACCATATATTTTCGATTAATTAAAAAGTTAAGTGAGCATGTTACCTCATTTCACTCTGAGTTACCGCTAGTATAGCTAGTTACAGTATAGTTATAGTACAGTTATAGTATAGCTATATTACCGCTGAGTATAGCTAGTTACAGTCCCCGTCATCATTGCAGTAGTGAACGTTTTCAGGGTTACTTTTCCATTTATAATATTTTGTGTTCATTGGGTAGGTACCTAAATAAGTACCTAGTTTACAATTTTTTAAATTCAACATTTTTCCGATGTTTCATATTTTTTGTTTAGCAGAAATAGGTTCAGTAAAAATATTTTTGAACCAGAGGACCAAATAAAATCAAAAACAGATAAAAATGAAAGAGATCAGAACTTGATTCCAATCGAAATTTGGTCACCTATAAAACGCCAGTTTTAAGCCTACCATAAATATTTTATTATTAAAAGAATAACTGAAGGGTCCAGGGAAAAACCAACTGTCACTTTTTCTTGAAAACGAGAAAACTCATTTTGAAAGTTTGAAACGCGGTTGTGTTTGACTAGATGCAAATAAAAAATTGAAATAAGTCTTATTATGCACTAAAACATCTATTGAAGTGTTCCACAAAATGTTGACGCTATTATTATACTACTTACTTGTTAGAAAATTCAAAAACTGAGCAAACCCCCCAAAAAACAGGGAAAGAATCGACGATGTCAATTCTCGTCCAATGGAGAAAAAACATGTTTTTTCTGTTCGAACGTCGTTTAATTATATTACAGTGGTAGAACAAAACGCTGCAAATTATTACACAACGGTTTATTATTTTTATATAGATCACTCGTCTACAAAATCACCAACCATCCAATATGAAAAGAAAAATGAAAAAAAATTGAATAAAATTAAAAAAAAATCAAAAAATCAAAAAATAAAAATAAAAATCACCAACCATTGATCGCATTTTGGTCAGCTCTAATTTGAACGGAGATTAGGCCTCTTTTGCGATTCACACTCGTGTTTTGATTTATATATATGTATATTTCAATATAAACCCTTAAATTTTCGTAGGGAGCGAACGGTTTGTCCTACAGAGCTCCGCGTGGTCTCAAAAAATTCTAAAAATTCTATAGAATCTTAAATTGAAGGAAAAACAATACCTTTATATCAAAATTTTTTTAGTTAGGGCATTTTCAAAATTTCAAACCTCATTTTTCAACCCTTAGAAGTGACCTACATCAACCAAAAGCTTCGGGGCACTAACTAGACCCCAAATGGAGCCTACATACCAAATTTCGTCAAAATCGGTCAATGCTAAGTGGCAAAAGTGCCGCGTACGGCGGACGGACGGCGAAATTTTTATTCGATTTTTGGACTCTACGTACCTTGAAACGTAAACCATCAAATTTTGAGGGGGTGTTAAAATTTTTTTTTTTGGTCTATTCCAAAGGTTCATTATTGAAAATAATAAACCAAAACCACGAATGTCAATCTGTACTATGGCGTGCTGTATTATCTCAGTATTTATCTGAATTGTATAGTCAAACGATGCTTACCTTTGTAGGCGGGAAGGGGCAATTCAAATTCTCCTTGCTTCATTATGTTCAGCTGATTGGGTCTTGGTCCAATCACACTGGATGAGAAAGTGACGATGAACGATGATTCACCAGTCGTGGATGGTCATGGGAAACATAAATTTCCTTTATTTCCTGGATTTTGAACAAAGATTTTGGTTTATTATTTTCAAATTGAACCTTTGGAATCGACCAAGAAAAAAAAAATTTTTAACACCCCCTCAAAATTTGATGGTTTACGTTTCAAGGTACGTATAATCCAAAAATCGAATAAAAATTTGGCCGTCCGTCCGCCTTACGCGGCACTTTTGCCACTTAGCATTGACCGATTTTGATGAAATTTGGTATGTAGGCTCCATTTGGGGTCTAGTTGTGCCCCGAAGCTTTTGGTTGAGGTAGGTCACTCCTAAGGGTTCCAAAATCAATTTTGAAATGTTAAAAACGCCCTAACTCAAAAAATTTCGATATAAAGGTATTGTTTTTCCTTCAATTTAAGATTCTATAGAATTTTTAGAATTTTTTGAGACCACGCGGAGCTCTGTAGGACAAACCGTTCGCTCCCTACAAGAATTTAAAGGTTTTACGTACGATAAATCAGAAACACGAGTGTGAATCGCAAAAGAGGCCTAATCTCCGTTCAAATTAGAGCTGATCGAAATGTAATCGATAGTTGGTGATTTTGATTTTTTTCATATTTCTTTTTTTGATTTTTTCGATTTTTTTTTCCTTCATATTGGATGGTTGGTGATTTTGTAGACGAGTGATCTATATAGAAAACGCTGCAAATTATTACACAATGGTTTATTATTTTTATATAGATCACTCGTCTGCAAAGCCACCAACCATCAAACATGAAGAAAAACATTGATCGCATTTCGGTTGCCTAACACTTGAAAGGCGATCAGGCCACTTTTGCGATTCACACTCGTGTTTCTGATTTATCGTACGTCCAAACTTTAAATTCTCGTAGTGAGCGAACGGTTTGACCTACAGAGCTCCGCGTGGTCTGAAAAAATTCTTAAAATTCTACAGAATCTTAAATTGAAGAAAAAACAATACCTTTATGTCAAAATTTTTGAGTTTGGGCGTTTTCAAAATTTCAAAATTCATTTTGGAACCCTTAGAAGTAACCTACATCAACCAAAATCTTCGGGGCACAACTAGGCCTCAAATGGAGCCTACATACCAAATTTCATCAAAATCGGTCAATGCTAAGTGGCAAAAGTGCCGCGTACGGCGGACGGACGGCCAATTTTTTTTTTCGATTTTTGGATTCTACGTACCTTGAAACGTAAACCATCAAATTTTGAGGGGGTGTTAAAATTTTTTTTTTCTTGGTCGATTCCAAAGGTTCATTACTGAAAATAATAAACCAAAATTTGGCCGTCTGTACGCCGTACGCGGCACTTTTGCCACTTAGCATTGACCGATTTTGATGAAATTTGGTATGTAGGCTCCTTTTGGGGTCTAGTTGTGCCCCGAAGCTTTTGGTTGATGTAGGTCACTCCTAAGGGTTCCAAAATCAATTTTGAAATTTTGAAAACGCCCTAACTCAAAAAATTTTGATATAATTATATTTTGATATGCTCCCTACGATAATTTAAGGGTTGGACGTACGATAAATCAGAAACACGAGTGGCAATCGCAAAACAGGCCTAATCCCGTTCAAATTAAAGCTGATCGAAATGCGATCGATGTTTTTCTTCATGTTGGATGGTTGGTGGCTTTGCAGACGAGTGATCTATATAAAAATAATAAACCATTGTGTAATAATTTGCAGCTTTTTCGTACATAAAACACGCATTATTCGTAGATTTGATAGTGAGCATTAAGTAACACCTCTCCACTCAATAAATGCATAAAAATAAATGAATTTATAAGTTAAAGTTCAATCTTATGAGGCTCAAACCACATTTAAGGTTCAGTAAACACAACGTTGCAGAGGTCGTACCTTGAGTTCGGAGGTTGCGCAAACAAGAATAAATTGACGTGTCGTCATGGACACATCACTTTTCATTGATCATCTTCCGTTATTTCTCCCAAGATCCACTTTCTAGCAGTCAGAATTATTTAGAAGTAACACCATTGGAGTAAGCGTGAAAATTAATACACCAACTTCACCATGTAACGTGGAGAAATGTTAGAATTTCTGCCCTCAATTGAATTCTTGCGGTCTCCCCCCTTGAATCTTGAACAACAGGTGATCCAGTGGTTGTCAGTACAAGTATCGCCGTCTACCGGCCTGCATGCGAAAACTCCCTTTTTGGTTTATTATTTTCAATAATTGGTCCGTTTATCAACGCTCATTTGCGATTCCCACTCGTGTTTCTGATTTATCATTCACCCATCCTTCAAGCCCTCAGGAAGCGAATGGTTGGGCCTGAAAGCTCTGGGTGGTCTCGTTCGATTCTAAAACGCTGCAAATCATTGCCCAAGGTTTATTATTTTCTGTATAGATCACCCTTCTGTATAGATCACTGGTTCTCCATCAATAGCACCTACCACCATCTGTATTCTCCCTTGACCTCCCCTCTCAAATTTCAGCTTCCTGCGTTCAATATGATTGAAAATGGCTTCGGAGCTCACTCAGCTGATCAGTGCTCTGAAGAGTGAAGATGATCTCCTCGAATGCTGGAGACGCCTGGAAGAGCACTGATCAGCTGAGTGAGCTCCGAAGCCATTTTCAATCATATTGAACGCAGGAAGCTGAAATTTGAGAGGGGAGGTCAAGGGAGAATACTGATGGTGGTAGGTGCTATTGATGGAGAACCAGTGATCTATACAGAAGGGTGATCTATACAGAGAATAATAAACCTTTGGGCAATGATTTGCAGCGTTTTCTACCTACCAACTATTGGTAGGTACTACCTACCACACCATCCTGCCTTCACACCTTCACAATCAAGTTTTTTAGAAAGAACTAAACGCTTCACACTCGATTCGAAAAATAGAGAGCTTCATACGGAAATTTGATTACTGGTTGCTCAGCAAAACTGAATACAAATCGAAGGAATAAACAGCGATCGCATTTTAGTCAGATAAAGTTTGAACGGAGATTAGACCTCTTTTGTGATTCACACTCGTGTTTCTGTTTTATCGAAGGAAAACCATCAAGTACTCGTAGGGACCGAACTGTTTGTCCTGCAGAGCTCCGGGTGGTCTAAAAAATTTTTGAAAATTCAATACTATTTAAAATCGGTGAAAAAACAATACCTTTATTTCGAGAGTTTTCGAGCTAGAGCACTCTTGAAAATTTCAACCCTCAATTTTCACCCCTTAGAAGTGACTTAAATTAACCAAAAGCTTCGCGGCACAACTAGACCCGAAATGGAGCCCAAATACCAAATTTGAACCAAATCGGTCCAGGGTTGCTAAGAAAATTGCCGTGTACTATTTTTCGATTTTCGGATTCTACGTACCTTGAAACTTAAACCATCAAATTTTGAGGGTGGTTAAAAATGTTTTTTTATGCTCGATTCCAAAGGCTTATTATTGAAAATAATAAACCAAAATTCAACTCTATTGAAATTACCAGAAAACAACACACATTTTTTACCCCTTACACGTGACTCACAATAATCAACAGTTTCATGGCAAAACTAGATTTTTTAAATTCGATTTTAGGTTCCACGTTGGTACGTAAGCCGTCAAATTTTGAAGGGGCTGTTAAAATTTGTTTCTTGTTCGATTCTAAAGATTCATTATTGAAATTAATAAAACTAAAACCCGAAACTGGTACGTAGAAATGTACGGATACATCCGAACTTAAACCAGTGTCTGACGAACCACACCCTTCCATTGAGAGAGAGATAAGAATGAAATGGAGAATGAAGAGTGGAGAGAATCGTTCGGTCTGTCTTGGAACGGCAGTTTGGATTTGATTGATCCTGCGACCAATCAGTTGACTGCAATCTTCAAAACTGCACAATCATTCAGGAGAGAAACAGTGAAGAGAATCACTCTTGAAGAGGAGGGATGAAAGGGTCCTGTTTAGGACGACCCACTGTAAGACTTGGGCGTCCTTATGCGATCGATCTGGGGTGAAGGAGGACAGCACTCAACAGAAAGAAAAAAAAATAACCACATGCTAATTCGTTTTAGACCATTCTGAATCCAAATCTGCGAAAAAAACATAGGTGCATGTCTGTGTGTGTGTGTGTGTGTGACAAAATCTTGTGTCGTCTGCCCAGGCATTAGTTTTCAACCGATTTTCGTGGTTCTTTCTTTTCCGACGCGGAAATCTATCTAGTTGGCTAAACGCTAAGTGGGGAGTTACGTTCGTACACGCTAGCGGGAAAATCCCCGCACATTTATTTCAACACAATTAATAATTTATGATACACTGAAAGGCACGAATTGGTTTTAAAAAGTCATGGATGTAGGATGAGCTTTAACTCAATACATTTTTTTATTCAACAGGTAGGTAATAAAAATATGAATTTTTGAAGTAGGAAGGAAATACATAAGTAACAAAATTTATATCTATCATAATAATCAAAAATATTATTATGATTATTCAAGAACATGAGGAAACGTCAAACTAAATATCAAGCAAAAAATACAAACGTGTGAAATCATAATAGTAGACTTAGTGTGAATATAATCATAATCATATGTGTGTATCAAACTTTGCAGTCTGATTGCAAACTGAAGGTAAGGTAAATAATTCTTAAGGGGATCATTTTGGTTTATTATTTTCAATAATGAACCTTTGGAATCGACCAAGAAAAAAAAATTTTAACCCCCCCTCAAAATTTGATGGTTTACGTTTCAAGGTACGTAGAGTCCAAAAATCGAATACAAATTTGTCCGTCCGTCCGCCGTACGCCGTACGCGGCACTTTTGCCACTTCGCATTGACCGATTTTGATGAAATTTGGTATGTAGGCTTCATTTGGGGTCTAGTTGTGCCCCGACGCTTTTGGTTGATGTAGATCACTTCTAAGGGTTCCAAAATCAATTTTGAAATTTTGAAAACGCCCTAACTCAAAAAATTTTGATATAAAGGTGTTGTTTTTCCTTCAATTTAAGATTTTATAGAATTTTTAGAATTTTTTGAGACCACGCGGAGCTCTGTAGGACTAACCGTTCGCTCCCTACGAAAATTTAAGGATTATATTGAAATATATATATATAAATCAAAACGCGAGTGTGAATCGCAAAAGAGGCCTAATCTCCGTTCAAATTAGAGCTGACTGAAATGCGATCGATGGTTGGTAATTTTCATTTTTTTTTAAATTTTTTATTTATATTTTTTTATATATATTTTTTTAATTTAGGTATTTATTTTTTTATTTTTTATTTATTTTTTTTTTTTTCTTCATATTGGATGGTTGGTGATTTTGTAGACGAGTAATCTATATAGAAAAATAATAAACCATTGTGTAATAATTTGCAGCGTTTTTACTCAGTTAAAGGTCTGAGAAAAGATACCTTGGACAATGGAGGGACTATAGTGATCGGTTCATCATTCTATTTCTGTTTTTCTGAAAATGCGGGCAAATCCCCGCCTAGCGTGTAACTAACGGTTAAGGGGGGTGGGGGGGGGGCTAAAAAACGTTCGTTTACGGGAATAATCTTGTAAACTCTGCCCAGGCCTCAATTTCCAACCGATTTGCGTGTTTCTTTTGGTTTATTATTTTCAATAATGAACCTTTGGAATCGACCAAGAAATACAATTTTGTAGCACCCTCTCAAAATTTGATGGTTTACGTTTCAAGGTACGTAGAATCCAAAAATCGAATAAAAATTTGGCCGTCCGTACGCCGTACGCGGCACTTTTGCCACTTAGCATTGACCGATTTTGATGAAATTTGGTATGTAGGCTCCATTTGGGGTCTAGTTGTGCCCCGAAGATTTTGGTTGATGTAGGTCACTTCTAAGGGTTCCAAAATGAATTTTGAAAACGCCCTAACTCAAAAAATTTTGATATTAAGGTATTGTTTTCCTTCAATTTAAGATTCTATAGAATTTTTAGAATTTTTTGAAACCACCCGGAGCTCTGTAGGACAAACCGTTCGCTTACTACGAGAATTCAAAGTTTGAACGTACGATAAATCAGAAACACGAGTGTGAATCGCAAAAGAGGCCTAATCTCCGTTCAAATTAAAGCCGACCGAAATGCGATCGATGTTTTTCTTCATGTTGGATGGTTGGTGGCTTTGCAGACGAGTGATCTATATAGAAAAATAATAAACCATTGCGTAATAATTTGCAGCGTTTTTTGTTCGACTCAGAAATCTTCCAAATCGCTCATAGTTCCACCAGAGTATCAAAATTCGCAAAGGAAGGGGGCGAGTGAGGGGATAACATTCACAAAATATCCGATTTCTCAATATTTCGGTTCCTTTATACCTTACTAGTTATACCCAATGTTGTTGTTTGTTTGAAATTGATGAAAAATTCTCAATATACCTTTGGATTATTATGAATTATTCTTTGTGCCACCGTGAAACAAATCAGTGGTGCCACCATGGTACCAGGATACCAAAATCCACGTTTTGTGGATATCAAAAAACTCGAATTCGCATGTTGGGTATCGTAGATCATGGATTTTAAAATGCTCTTCAAATTCGAGGATCCCATGCCGCTAGAAATGTTACGTAGAGAGTGGTAAGGAGGGGGGGGGGGAGACCACTATTTCTTGCCTAAAATGCTAAATAAATTACATCGAGTGAAACAGTTTCATCGCTTACCGACTGGTCTAAATTGACCTAATGCTTATCCAATGGGACGTCCCCTGGAATGCATGCATTACTTAACAAAATGTTTTTAGATAGATGTTTGTTTATTGGCTCCATTTTGTACAATGTTTACAATAAGAAAAACGCATAAAGGGATGCGCTTTGCTCAGATTCCAACTCGACGACAGGCTTGGTCGGAGAAAACCCCTTTCCTTCCGACAGTGTCGCAAGAAAAGCTTTTTATTTCTGATAAATTGCAATACATTACTCTTTCCGAACCGGTGAGGAAAGTGGCAGATGAGTTGAGAGGATCGTCTCGAGATAAGAGACCGTACCACCTCTCGGCACGATGTAATAACCTGCTTCACAGACTTGTTTTTTCACGACTGCTAATGGAGTTAAGCACTTGTGTGATGTGGGTTTCGGTTTAGGGTTTCCGAGGCCCCCGCTGCACATGTGTTGTCCGCCATGTGTCGCATCTCGTCTTTCGTGACCCGAGGTTTTCGGCAACTCGGCTCCGCTGAAATCCAAGACACGCTTTGTCGACTTTGAGTCTGTCTGGGCGAAGAAAGCTTCACCTCGCCCGAGGTGTTTGGTCGACACTGCAACTTCTCAACACCTGTTGTGCACCTCTGATCCTTCTAGTCTTTTTTTTTAGTTTTTTATATCAATAACAAACTTTAGGAATTGAATAAGCGAAAAAAAAAAATTACACAACTTTCCGTTTTAATCAAGTTACAAATAATCGGAAAGACAAATTAAAACGCTGCAAATTATTACACAATGGTTAATTATTTTTCTATAGAGATCACTCGTCTGCAAAGAACACGGCTTTGCCATTGTCACCACCAACCAACATGAAGAAAAACATCGATCGCATTTCGGTCAGCAAAATTTGAACGGAGATTAGGCCTTTTTAGCGATTCACACTCGTGTTTCTGATTTATCGTAAGTCCAATCCTTAAGTTCTCGTAGGGAGCGAACTGATTGTCCTACAGGGCTCCACGTGGTCTCTAAAAATTCAATACTATCTTAAATTGAAGGAAAAACAATACCTTTATATCAACATTTTTTGAGTTAGGGCGTTTACAAAATTCCAACCCTTAGAAGTGACCTACATCAACCAAAATCTTCGGGGCACAACTAGTCCCCAAATGGAGCCCACATACCAAATTTCATCAAAATCGGTCAATGCTAAGTGGGGAAAGTCGGACGGACGGCAAAATTCTTGGATTCTACGTGCCTTGAAACATAGACCAACAAATTTTGAGCGGGGGCTAAACAATTTTTTTCTTGGTCGATTATTGAAAATAAAAACCAAAAATAAAAGATTGCCACGGGAATCATCACAATCGAACAATAATTGCCAGAGAAGTATGGGAAAACCCGTTTATTCAGTTGTTTTTCCCATTTTGGCTTACTATTTTCAATAATAAACTTTTGGAATCGACCAAGAAAATTTTTTTTCTACCCCTCCTCAAAATTTGTTGGTTGCGTTTCAAGGTACGTAGAATCTAAAATTTGGCCGTCTGTCCGCCACTTTCCTTAGTTAGCATTGACCGATTTTGATGAAATTTGGTATGTGGGCTCCATTTGAGGTCCCGAAGCTTTTGATGATGTAGGTCACTTCTAAGGGTTGAAAATAAGTGTTAAAATTTTGAAAAATTTTGATGTACGGGTATTGTTTTTTCATCAATTTAAGATAGTATTGAATTTTTTGAAACTACGCGGAGCTCTGAAGGACAAACAGTTCGTTCCCTACGATAATTTAAGGTTTGGACGTACGATAAATCAGAAACACGAGTGTGAATCGAAATAGAGGCCTAATCTCCGTTCAAATTTTACTGACCGAAATGCGATCGATGTTTTTCTTCAAGTTGGTAGGTGGTGACAATGGCAAAGCCGTGTTCTTTGCAGACGAGTGATCTGTACAGAAAAATAATAAACCTTTGTAGCAGCGTTTTCTCGTTTTATTATTATCGTTCAATTTTGATGATTTCAGCGGCAATATTTCAGTTTTTCAATTCCCTAGGACCATGCACTAATAAATTTCTAAAATCTTCGAAAATTTCAAATTTAGCTACAACTTTTAAAGTTTTTTCCCCTACAATTTATGGAAATACTAACCAGGAAGAGGAACGAACGGCGACTGAAAAGAGACCCCCTTAACTTTGAGGTGTTTCAAATTTGGAGGAAATTGTGGGATAAATCTGGTGTCCTGCTCTCTCTGCTGAATTTGAGTAGGGTGAAGCTTAATATCTCCGAATCAATCCAGCCTGGATGAAAAAACCACCTAAACAAAACACAATGTGGAGCCCAAACCCCAGAGGGAGTGTTTTGTGAAAATTTGAGTTGAGTAGAATTGCGATTCCACCAAAATATTTGCTGTTTTGGTGTACAATATTGCTTAAATTAGACATTAAGATCTATAAAGTCTATGAAACGAAAATTGAAGGAATGCTTGGAACTCTAATTTCAACACACTGAAACACTTTCTTTTGTTCGTCGTCTCAACACCCTTTCATATGGTTTGGTTTTCTCATGTCCCGTTATGCAGGCATGGTTCCATAGTTCCCAGGACGTTCAGCTATCCGGTATGTCAATCAGCTAGTTATGCAAAACCTGTAAGACCGCTCGGTCTTGATGGATAGGTAAACTCTGTGCGCCGCGTTGTGCGATTGCGAGAGGTTCACGTCATAGTAGGAACCCATTTCAGTACGAAGGGCAATATTCTGGATTCGTCGAGTTTCTTTGCCGTACGGGATCACTGTAATCATTCCTTGTTATGTTTGAGAGCTGAATGAAATTCTAAATCCATTATAAGGATAGCATCCAAACATTTGCTGTTTTTCGGCAACACGAGTTAGCAGTTTTTTTTTTTTTTTTTTTGGTTTATTATTTTCAATAATGGACCTTTGGAATCGACCTAGAAAAAAAAATTTTTAACACCCCCTCAAAATTTGTTGGTTTAGGTTTCAAAGTATGTAGAATCCGAAAAGCGAATAAAAATTTCGCCGTCCGTCCGCCGTACTTTCCTTAGTTTCTACGGACCGATTTTGACGAAATTTGGTATAGCATTCGCACTTTGAACTAGACCTTTCGCGAATTGAAATAAATTTTCCGCAAATTGAATTAAACCTACATACGTGAAAAGTATCTAATCAAAAACTACGATCCTGTACACAGTATGTCTTGTAAAATCGCGCACAAATAATCCTGATCCTGTACACAGTATGTCTTGTAAAATCGCGCACAAATAATCCTGATCCTGTGCGTACTATAATATTGACATGACGAACTCAATAATATTGTAAAGTAAGTAGAATTTACTCCAACTAGGCAGTGAGCTTCTCTTTTTATGGTCCGTGAGATGTGTGCAGCTTCATCACTGCAGGGTTGGGTTACTGGTTGATTTCCTACCTGCTGCCTTTCACAGAGCCCCCCGCGACGTTCTGTACAGCTTTTGTGCTCCACCCGGCGAATGGTGCTTTTCTCCTCGCGAATGACGACTCTTTGTGCCCTTCGCATTTTGTGCTTCTCATTGTGCACCATACGACACCTGGCGTGCAGGGATCACGTGGTGCAGTGAAGACATCAATAAGGTTAGCGAGGAACCATTGTGGCTGCTGACACCGGGACGATCCTCCTCCATCTGACCTGCTACTGTGAACCTACACTCTTCTTTTGTCCACCTTCTTCGTTCTTTTTTGGTTTCCTCAAAGTCCGAGTTCACATTCATCGTTCCACAAGTTAGAGAGAGCGTTCAACAACTGTGTAATCGACCTTTCGACATCCACATGATTAGATGAATATTGTGCCATTTCTTGGTAAAGAGTTTTGAGGATTGCAGTCGTGTCATATTGAGCTCAATGTTAATCCGAAATCTTGAAAAATCGGATATTTGGTGAATATTATCCCCCCACTCGCCCCCTCCCCTTGTTAATTTTGATAATCTAGTGAAATAGTATGCAACTCAGAAGTTATCTGACTCGAATAAAAATGAACCACGAAAATCGGTTGAAAACTAAGGCCTCGGGAGAGTACATATGATTTTGTCATACACACAGACACCTATGGTTTTTTCCGCGGATTTTGATTCAGAATGGTATAAAACGGATTAGTGCGTGGTTTTTTTCTGTTCAGTGTTGTCCTCCTTCACTCCAGATTAATCGCATAAGGACGCCCAAGTCTTACTGTGGGACGTCCTAAAAAGGAGTAAAAGAACCAATTAGCAGTAGGTAAAATATTGTTTTTTTTTTTTTTTTTTTCACGGTCCATGCTGTTCTGTCCTATTTATATGTTTATGAAAACCAGTGTAAGCTGACCGTAACTTGACGATTTTCATCAATGTTTTTAGCCACTCTATGAGGGCTGTGTTCTACTTTATTTTTGCACTGGTTTTGAACGTACCTACCTACGTATATAATTTTTGAAGAATCTATTTTCTGATTCAAATAAACCTTGAGTTATAACTTTTAAACTTAATTTAGATGTCCGGTGAACACTTCAAAATATCTTATTATTGTTGTGTATGCTTTAATGGGTGCTAAACTGGGGGCAATTTAGATCCGAGAAAAATTGGGAAAAAAAGTCATCCAAATTCCTTGAATGTTTTTTAATGGATTTTGGTCACACTCTGTGAGGCAAAGTGCGCTATGGCAGCTCATGAATCACTTTCCCCAGTCCAAAATTTAAATTTGTCCATGACGATGTGAATTGGGGCACACGACAATGTTAATGTGTCCCTAATAATATGGATACATTTCAATTTGTTACTCTGTAACAATTTACTTGTTGGGTTAGTGAAAGAAAAAAAAACAGCATTGCATTTTTTGTGAAACTTTTCTTTCTTTATTAACGTGGAAGAAGGAATTCAGATGTGCAGGTTTATTACGGTTTATTGTCGTGGTAGCCTCTAGTTCGGTAATTTTAATGACCAAGATTCAATGTAGTGCATGTTTTCTCACCATTGTTAGAGGCTCTAAATAATGAGCTTTAGAGGAGACTTGAAGCACAAGTAGTTTCGGATTAATATGACCTTGAAGTGGAAAATAACATTGTCGTGGCTTTGAGTTATTAACATTGTCGTGGAACTCTAGCATTGTCGTAGACTTTTCATATTTTGGATGTACATGACAATGTTAAAGGGGACGTATAAGTATTGGATCAGTTTAACCATTTGTTAAGCGATAAGACTGTTTCTCTCGATGTAATTTATTTATTACTTTAGGGAAGAAATAGTGACACCCCCCCCCCCCCCACCATTATAAACCATAACACTTCTAGCGGCATGATAGCCTCGAATCTGAAGAGCATTTTAAAATCCAAGATCTACGACACCCAACATGCGAATTCGAGTACACCCCCCCCCCCCCCACCACCACCACCACCAATGGTGCCAGTATGGCACCAAAGCGGAAATACGTCGTAACATTGAACTTTCATCTATTAGGTTTAGTAGGCAGTCCGTCGAATGTCACATCCGTATTCAAGGTGAAACACCAAAAAACCCAAGAAATATGAGGTTTATGGTGCCCTGGCACCATGGTGGCACCACTTTTATTGCCATGGTGGTACAGAAAGTAATTCATGCAAATCCTAAGGTATAATGAGAATTTTTCCTCAATTTCAAAGCTTGGATACAATTAGTAAGCAGTAAAGGAACCAAAATATTGAAAAATTGGATATTTTGTGAATGTTATCCTGCCACCCATCCCCCCTCTTGCAAATTTGGGTACTCTGGTGAAATCGTGTACAACCTGGAAGTTATTTTAGTCAAACAAAAAAAGAAACACACAAATCGGTTGGAAATTGAAGCCTGGGCAGAGCCCCAGAAACCCCCCCTTTCCCCCCCTTAAAAGGCGAAATTCGAAATTCCGGCGCCGTAGTGCACAACTAGATAGTTTTCCGCGTCGAAGAAAAAAAGAACCAGGAAAATCGGTTGAGAACTAAGGCCTGGGCAGAATACACAAGATTATGCCCAAAAACACACGTTTTTTGAGCATTAACCCCCCCTTTCCCCCCCTTAAAAGGCGAAATTCGAAATTCCGGCGCCGTAGTGCACAACTAGATAGTTTTCCGCGTCGACCAAAAAAAGAACCAGGAAAATCGGTTGAGAACTAAGGCCTGGGCAGAGTACACAAAATTTTGTTACACACACACACACATACACCTTTGGTTTTTTCGCGGATTTGGATTCAGAATGGTCTAAAACGGATTAATGTGTGGTTATTTTTTTTCTGTTGAGTGTTGTCCAACTTCACCCCAGATCGATCGCATAAGGACGCCCAAGTCTTACTGTGGGACGTCCTAAAAACTCAAAGCCACGACAATGTTATTTTCCACTTCAAGGTCATATTAATCCGAAACTACTTGTGCTTCAAGTCTCCTCTAAAGCTCATTATTTAGAGCCTCTAACAATGGTGAGAAAACATGCACTACATTGAATCTTGGTCATTAAAATTACCGAACTAGAGGCTACCACGACAATAAACCGTAATAAACCTGCGCACTTGAATTCCTTCTTCCACGATGTTTGTTTTGTCACTGAGCGGCACGTGTCACGTGAGAAGGTAATGTCGGCGACTGACAGGGTTGCTACCCTCCTTGACTAGCTTCAATGGGGTATTTCAGACAATTTTTTTTATTTTATTTTTTTTTTTCAAAAGAGTATGGCTCAGGAATAACGGAAATCGGGTCTGTTCGTCGAGAAAATGTTTTTAAAAATCAGAGAAGCTAAGGAAAGTTGAAGATTTGAATGGTGTGACGTAGCTAGCCAACTGTCTTTGAAAAAAGTATCCATGCACAGAAACCCTTGAAGGACGTCTTGGATACTACAAAATTCTACTCACACACGCGCGCGGCGTAGTCCTTGCCTAGTGTGTGTGCATTTATAGCGGCCCGCCTTTTTCAAACGTGTGATCTCTTTAATTAATTTTTCTACCACATGTTATAGTATCATTGGGCTTAAAGTTGGAGTATATAGGTTTTCAAGGGTGCTGAATCCAAATTTGAGGTCAAAAACCTGAATTTCCGACCCACCGAAATACCCCATCCCCGAAACATCCCTCAGCAGAGTTGCTCAGCAGAGGATTTTTTTTTAGCCAGAACAATGTTGAAAAAAGTTGTGGACAGCTTTGTATTGATCATGAGTGTTGACTAGAATTTACATGCTCATTAAAGAAGGCTCGTTCTGAGATGTTAGATCCTCAACTTTAATGAAGAAAAAATGACATTAATGAAAAAAGTTAATCATCTAAATAACGTTAAAATTATATAATTAATTATATTAACATATTAATAACTTAATAATATAACATGAAAAAAGTTATTTGGATGATTGAAAATCGACTGCAAAGTTGAGAATTTAAGTTTTAGACGAACCACGACAATGTGAAAAGGCATTTGTAGCTTACGAGTTAGAACGATAAAAAACAAAATATCCAATATAATTCTAGACGGTATTGAAGTGCTCATCTGAACCTACAGTTGGAGAAAAAAACGCTGCAAATTATTGCACAAAGGTTTATTATTTTTCTATAGAGATCACTCGTCTGCAAAGAACACAGCTTTGCCATTGTTACCACCAACCAACTTGAAGAAAAACATTGATCGCATTACGGTCAGATAAAATTTGAACGGAGATTAGGCCTCTTTTGCGATTCACACTCGTGTTTCTGATTTATCGTAACTCCAACCCTTGAATTCTTGTAGGGAACGAACGGTTTGTCCTACAGGGCTCCGCGTGGTCTCAAAAAATTCTAAAATAAGGTAGAACTGACTAGTAAGAATAATAATTTTCTTGGTCGATTCCAAAGGTTCATTATTGAAAATAATAAACTAAAATCAACGTTGTAGGTCTAGTTGATGCAATTTCTCAGGTGTTAGACGCGAATTTGCCTGTAGTTTAGGAACCACCCTAATATCGAAATTTGGTTCTTAGTTGCTGAGGAAGCACAATTTAGTGAACATTCATTTGCGATTCCCACTCGTGTTCCTGCTTTATTTTTCGTCCAACCCTCAACTCGGTTGGTCCGACAGAGCGCTCTGGGCGGTCTCATTCGATTCTAAAAATTCAATACTCTTTTGAACCGAGAGAAAAGCTGAAGAGAGAAAATTTCCGCCCTTATCAACAGCTGTTCGTCATCAGAGAAAATGTGGAAGGCTCCGCTTTACGTTGTCTCGATTTTCTGCAGTTTCCATCACTGACCCGAAGCACAGTAATTGACCGAAGGTAAATGGGCCTCACAATGATTGGAATGGGCACAATAACAGACTACATCGTAATCATTCGAGGAATTTGCTTCTTCTTAGCCTTTCAAACCATAATATATAATTCGCCTTTTCAAAAAAGCTATTATAGAACCATTATTTTCCAGCTTGCGGGCCGGCAATTCTATGGGTGGTCGAGAGAGCTGACTTGAAAATTAGGGTCGTTTCCGGTCGGAAGTGCGCAATAGCAGAAGCAGCTGAGGGGTGACCGATAACTTTGCCCGAGAGGTTCGGGTCATTTACCAATCGTGGATTATGTAAGGCATTTCTCCAAGGTCTGGTACATTTGTAATAGTCGCTAGTGGCCCCCCGCGGTGCTGGATTCTGCCTTCTGCCCCCACCATCTGCCCAGGTGCGTCCCCAACCTGCCGAGCTCCGACCTGGCGCCATCCATCTCGGCAAAGGGAAACGGAAACGATTGTAAATCTTTGGCTTCGGCTCTTTGGCAGAATCGTGGTCCGATCCTCCCGTCCGAATCCATTTTTGTTCTTCACCAATACCGATTGAGTTCGGTGTGATCAGCCTGACGGATATCGACATGTTACGAAGTAGGTACTCAGCAGGATGCCTTATTAGACACGATTGGTACCAGTATTGTAGTAATCTGTTATACCTGGGACTTGGCTACGAAGTGAGACCCTTCGTCTTTCATAAAGGTTTTCTGCTGTTTCTACTACGAATAACAGTCTTTAGCCGACACATATCGCCTTACAGCGTCGACCAATCTTCTTTGTCCTTATTGTTCACAATAAGAACATTTACACTAACAGCTGAGGCAGCTTCCATACAGAGCTGATTAGGGCAACAGGCGATTCCTCCCCGTAAAACTGAAAGTTGGACATAACGGTCTGAGGGAGATGGCGATTCCTCCCGATGGGAAACAGTTCATTGAGTCGAGGTTCGTCAATTCCCTCCTGATGCGCGATTGCTTTTCAAGCGATTGCTTTTCAAACTGTAATCTGCATTAAGACGTTCGACACCTAAAAGTACACTGCCCAGGATAAAAAAAAAAACAAAAAAACAAAAAAATGGATCCGGCAACTCATTGCTAGTCAAGCTCCCGGCGACGACCCTTACCAAGTCCCTAAAAGGGTCAGTGGGAAATTTGGAAGGACTTTTGAACATATCCTTAAAAATTGAGCATGTTGGTACATTTTATGCATTGTACATTAGGGGGTCCCGTATATGGCCTTTTTAATTAAATCTTCGAAAACTGGAAGTCTTAGCCCCTCAATTTGTTCAATTGGGTACCAAAGTACCCCGCAAAAAAATTGGTCACCCTCGGACAACGCTAACACATGCCGCATCTCCACCCAAGTTGATAATATGAAAACCACCAAAAAGCCAGCTTATTACGAAAACGCCAACATTTTTCCTACGTCTCGTTTTCTCCTATTGAATCCAACTTTTTACACGTTGTTTGCGAAGGTCTGCTGAAGCTCTGGTGAAAATTTGAACTCAATTGGATGAGGAGAGCGGGCTGAAGAAATGTTTGAATCAACTAAAACTGAGATTTCCGGGTGAAAAACGAGCTTCAGCAGACGTTGTCAACCTTTAGTCGGAGAAAACGAGACGCAGGAAAAATGTTGGCGTTTTCGTTATAAGCCGGCCTTTTCGTGGTTTTAACATTATCAACTTAGGTGGAGATGCGGCATGTGTTAGTGTTGTCCGAGGGTGACCAATTTTTTTGTGGAGTACTTTGGTACCCAATGGAACAAAAGAGAGGGGGTTAAAACTTCAAATAACAAAAGTCGTAGAATAAGGGGCACCCTATTGTACATACAATAAACGAATTAGTCGTTAGTACATTAGTGGTTTTCTTTGAGACTGACCTATACTTGGGAGGGGAGGAATTGAATAAGGGAAGGATTGCACAGGGAGAGGAATTGAGTAACCGGGAGGAAAGGCAATCAGTTTGGCAGGGAGGAATCGCCATTCTTTTTGGAGGTCGGGGAGGAATCGCCGGTTCCCGGCTGAATATTGTGGGGTCTCAACTTTCCACCATATTTTGTGAATTACTAAATACCGATTGCTTCGCTAGGACAAGTTGTGACTTGTAGTCTCGCTTGAATGTTATTACGACACAGAGTTTCCACGTGTATCACGGATTCGGGGCTGTGCTTTATACTGTTTATACTGCCCAACTCCTGACTTCACTTATATTGCACACATTCACGGCGGTCTAAGTACTGCCCACTCCCTTGGTAGTTGTTATAGTTATTGTTCACCTTCTCATTGATAGCATTGTGTTGCTCAACCCCCTTAGGAAGATTCATTAGAAAATGAGTAAAATTGGTGCAAAATTTGCTTTAATAATAGCTTATCAATGTCATAGTCCAAAATTATGATCCTGTTTTGGAACCACTGTGCACTCAAGTCGAGTGACACTTTTTTCAAACCGCGTATTCCTTTTTGCTTAATTATTTTCAATGATGAACCTTTGGAATCGACCAAGGAAAAACAATTTTAACTCCCCCCCCCCCCCTACCCCCTCAAAATTTGTTGACTTACATTTCGAGGTACGTAGAATTCAAAAATCGAATAAAAATTTGCGTACGCGGCACTTTCCTTAGTTCCAATGGACCGATTTTGATGAAATTTGGTATATGGGATTTGGGGTCTAGTTCTGCACCTCTGACCCTTCTAGTTTTTTTTTTTTTTTTTTTTTTTATATCAATAACAAACTTCAGGAATTGAGTTAGCGAAGAAAAATTTACACAATTTTCCGTTTTAATCAAGTTACAAATAATCGGAAAGACAAATTTAAACGCTGCCAATTTGAGTTTATTTTACCCCTCCTCAAAATTTGTTGGTTTACGTTTCAAGGTAGATAGAAACCAAAAATTTGGCCGTCCTCAGTTAGCCGATTTCGATGAAATTTGGTATGTGGTCTCCATTTGGGGTCTAGTTGTGCCCCGAAGCTTTTGGTTGATGTCGATCACTTCTAAGGGTTGACGTTTTGAACACGCACTTGCTCAAAAATTTTCGATATAAAAGCATTGTTTTTTCATCAATTTAAGATAGTATTGAATTTTTAGAGACCATTACGGAGCAAACTGTTCGCTCCCTACGAGAACTTAATGGTTGGACTCAAAATAAATCAGAAACACGAGTGTGAATCGCAAAAGAGCTCTAATCTCCGTTCAAATTTTAGCTGACCAAATTGCGACCGCTGTAGGTACGTGGTAGGTAGGAAGTACCTATGGTTGGTAGGTAGTGACAATGGCAAAGCCGAGTTCTTGGCAGACGAGTGATCTATATACAGAAAAAAATAATAAACCTTTATGTGATAATTTGCAGCGTTTTATTATGTACGAAGAGGAGTTGCCTCGGCGTTATGTGCCTACATAGTATGCCATATAAGGAACCCAACTAAATTGTTGTATATCGAAGTTTAGTGTGCATTTTACCACCAGGAATATTGTTCCTTGATTAACCTTGTAAAATATTTACTAACAAGTTTGCAATAAATATGCAAAGGCCAAATATAGTAACACAAATTTAAATGTGCCACAACCCGTCCTGTATACAAGAGGGTTTCAACATTTTTGAATTGGTTGCTGAGAAAAAACGTCGGCCAAGTGAGTGTGGCACCCTCCAAACTTGAAGATCATATGAACTGTCTTTCCAATCATGTATTGTTTAGTAATTTACTTATTACTGTAATGTATAGTAGATATTAATTTATTTACCGATATAGAGCGATTGCGCGAAGATCCTACCCTACAACACGGGCTAAGCCTTACATCGATTAGCCTGAGCAAATCGCATCGCATCATGAATTTAACTTCTTGTAAACGTGTACAAAATGGCGCCAATATCTATCTAACATCCGGAGTCTCAACCTCACACTCACACCACTTTGATTGCTCTTCAATAGCATTACGATTGGATTTAACTTGTGGAACATTACGAGGTCGACCTCCCTTCGCGGAGTTGTCTCCAACTGCCTGCCCCCCTTTCGATACATCGATACACCCGTCCTGTATCGATAGCTGATTCCATACGTTTATCGTTCATTCGATCCATCGAGAAGCCGATTCAGAGATCTTATTATATTTGACGTTTGTGACGTCTAATTTGAATACCAGCGATGCCGCCGACTTATGCATGTGGGTCTTTTCATCTACTTCGCGAACTTCAGGAAGCACGTTAATATTAATACTTACCTGGATATAATGCGTGGCTTTTATTGAGTATGGGCCTGACCAAGTAAGCTGCTGTAGGTATTTGGTGCTTACTTCTGGAATGATTTTCCTAGTTTTCATTTGACACATTCAGGGGCAGTTGGAATGTTTCGTTTCATTGAATGATTGATGCTAGGACAGGGGCGTCCATAAGGCCACTCAGGGTCCTGCCCCGGCAGAATTTCCCTAAAAAGTTAGATTTTTACCTCAAAGTTGAAAAAACTCACTTCGAAAAGTGTTCTCCCCAAAGTAGAAGAAAATCCTTAGTAGAAAGTTTTTTCCTCAAAACTCACTGATGATCCAAGGAAGCATGGATTTTTTACAAGTGTAAAATTACAAGTAATTATAATGTCAAGGATCCATGGTGAAAATAGAAAGTGGAAGTTAGTCCCCAGAAGCTGTCCCCACGACCAGCATCTAGACCTAGGACCTAGAGAGAAGAAGGAGACGAAGAAGTCGTAGGGAATCAATAAGTATCCAACAATCTTGAACATGTCTACTCTTGAACATCCAATTTTTTGAAAAAAGAAAAAAAAAACACGTTGCCAAGGAAACGTTGGGGCACAAACCGTTTGGACCCTGGATTTCCCATGGTCACGTGTTTTTTTAAGATTATGCCCCACCCATTTCTTATCAGAGGACTTCTTGCTAATGCTCGACTATCACCTTAGGAAGTCCCACTGACGTGGAAATCAACCCCACAACTCGTTTTTAGCGCATATCTCCAATTACCTACACTTTCTATTAAAATTGATCCCCCGAATATGTGTGTATTAACTGGAATGAAGTTGAGATGTGATTGTTCCCCAGGGTGTCCTCTGTTTGACACAAAAGTATGTATGTTTGATCCTAGGGTCAACATTGCTAGTGGAGGCCAAGACTTCCATTGCAGAAATTATGGAGATGGCAGGATTTCCACACTATTCCAAAAGTTTAAGGTGTATCCTTTCCAACATTTTTTGTTTTATTTCCCCTTCAAGGTCTTCTATGGTCAAGTTCTTTAGACGGGTCCGTCTTGCTTGAGTTGTTAGCATTTTTCTGCAGCCTAATCCATATATTTGTTGTTCCGGCGGTGTGAAGAGGGGTCTACTTATCTCGGCGGCTCCGGCGATGACAATGGCTTGTCCTCCTTGACAAGGGTTGGTCCTGGGGTACCTGCTATGCCTGTTCCCGGGGCCCGCAACAACAACCCTGCAGCTGGTTTAGAAGGGTTTTACGTTACATCATAAGCTGGACTACCTGTTCCGAGGCGGCACCACCAAAGCTCCTACTGTGTTACTGCGTCTTCTCCGTTGTTTCAAAGTTGTCGATCGCCGGCCGAAGAAAACGCGATGACACCTCTTGACGTTTGATAGCCTCCCTGCAAAATTACTTCTGATGGTTATTGCACATTCAGCGGTGGACACGTAAATTGCTCCCGGGAGCCTATAATTACAAAAGCAGTTTGTCGGCGACACAAACAGTATTAAAATATTTGTGAGCCCGTCTGAGGTACTAATTTTAATAAATAAAAAACAGTCCATGAAAAAGAAAGACGGCGAGCTTGCCACGAACACTGTCGACTTGGAAGATGATATCAAGTTATGGAGGCGAGCTTGCTCATTGGTGTTTCCGGAGTGGTTTGTGGGAGCTGTCTCGGCTTCACCCTGGTAGTAATTGGTCCCTCTGACTTCCTCCCCAATCACTGACCGTCTTGGCTCCTCAGATTGAATGCTGCGGTCTCACACTTCGCTTCTGTTGTCAAGTTAATGACTCTTTATTCCCGCACAGCGTTCAGAGAGTATCTTCTCCTTCATTGTCCGCCTTTCACACCAAGACAAGGAGGCAAAGTGTGTACCTGAAATGTAGCGGTTAAGTCATGTTACAAACAGGAAAGTGGCAATGTCGATGGTTTTCGATGTTTCGCATTTGGCATAATTACGTCTCCAAAATTTCAACACTTTAGTAGTAACAGTTGCGCCCAACCATGGGCGCCATTCCGCTGGTGGAGCTTATAGTTTCGTCTAAGATCTTATAGACAGGTACATCTACATAGGAGAAAGCGGACCCTCGGTAGTTATTGGTATACTCCATTTAAATGCCGATTTTAGCAATCATGGAATCTAGATTGATGTGTTGGAGCTGTTTGAGAGCGTGAGTAGTTCCAGAAATGTCAGGGCACTTAGAATGGAATTATTTCAGAATTTGGTTATGCCGAATAATCGAAATTGTGTTCAGGAATTTTGTTCCTGGTATTGACATTGACTAGTGTCAATGATGCTTGCAGTCCAAGGCTTGGTGATGATTTTTGTACTTCCAAGGGATACGAAAATTCTCTGTCTAGATTCTGTTTTATTATTTTCAATAATGAACCTTTGGAATCGACTAAGAAAAAAAATTTTGTTGGTTTACGTTTCAAGATACGTATAATCCGAAAATCGAATCGTCCGCCGTACGCAGCACTTTCCTTAGTTCCAATGGACCGATTTTGATGAAATTTGGTATACGGGCTCCATTTGGGGTCTAGTTGTGTCACGAAGCTTTTGGTTGATGTCAGTCACTTCTAAGGGTTGAAATTTTCAAAACGCCCTAGGTCAAAAAATTTCGATATAAAGGTAATGTTTTTCCATCAATTTAAGATATTATTGAATTTTTAGAATTGAATGAGACCACCAGGAGCTCTGTAGGACAAACCGTTCGCTCCCTATGAGAACTTAAGGGTTCGACTTACGATAAATCAGAAACACAAGTGTGAATCGCAAAAGAGGCCAAATCTCCGTTCAAATTGTAGCTGACCAAAATGCGATCGCTGTTCGTTTCTCAAGTTGTACTCGTTTTGCGCCCTTAGCTACAATAATCAAATTTCCTTATGAAGGCACCCACAACTCTTTATTTCTCCGAATTGAGACTGAAGCGTTTGTTTCTTCAAAATAAAGTTGATTCTGAAGCGAAAATAAGGTTGGTAGATAGTGGCGATGGCCAAGTTGTGTTCTTTGCTGGCGAGTTTTTATATATAAATTCTATACAGTAAAATAATAAACCTTTGTGTAATAATTTGCAACGTTTAGAAGCAATTATCAACATAGCCTGGCGTCCCGATCCCACTTCAGTCTGGTCATGGCAGATGCAGATGCAGCTCTGGTACTAGGGATCAAGAGCAATAATTGTGCACCACATGCCACCACACCTATATCACCTGGGTCATCAGTTCCAGAAACTTGGTACCTTGGCCGATGATATGAAGCCCTTAAAGATCACAGCAAGTTATAACCGCATTGACAGACATTTGTGATTATTTATATTTCACTTCGTTATGCTGAATAATCGGGGATGGGTCGACCATAGGACTCGCCGTTCGAGGATTCTCTGACTTTGACGGGCATCAATGATGGAGCCAAGGAGCCGAGAGCCCTCGGCCTTTTCTCTTGTGACGGTGGTCAGCATAGCCTGGTCATGGCAGATGCAGCGCTGGTTCTAAGGGTCAGTAGCAAGTGTGCACTACACGCCACTCCACCTACATCACGTCTGGGTCATCAGTTCCGGGAACTTGATACCTTGAGTGATGCATTGGAGCCGTTAGTCCTTTGTGAACATTTCTAGAAATTCACAGAAACGTACTGCTAGTTCAATTGAAGTTGGTAACGAAGAATAATCGGAAATATGTCCACCATAGTGGTCATCAACTAATAAAATGCTGTACTGTTATTATACCCCTCTCCCATAAGACGATTCGACTTAGCATCTAGTGGACATTCCTAAAACTGTACCCCTGTTGAGAATAATGTTCCAAAAGGTTCCGTGTCAACTTCTACATAGCCGTTCCATTCCTGATGCAGGGTCGTAATAAAAAAGGGGTCTGGGCTTGGAGAAATGCGTGGGGTTCCGGGGTCATTCGAACAGGGTGAGTTGCACGTGAAAGGCGAGTCGGCGGCCGTCCAGAGTTGAGACTGAAAGACATAAATAGATAAAGTAACATCTTCTCAAGCTAAACTCTAACCACTGACAGACCACCCGAAAACAGACTATGCTCCCATCAACTAGTCGACGGTTTCCTGGCAAACGGTTGCCACTCCCATTTCTCACTTAGACCACCGTAAGAATGACAAGGAGGTACTCACTGCAGGTTCGATAAATGCCTTCGCTTTGAGGAAAAATATGGTTTTCTGATTAATTCCCAGGAGTTCGTATTTTTAGGTTCGAATTCGAGTTTATACTGGCTAATATACGAGGAAAACAATTAGCGTGGTTTGTTCTGAATAATTGGACTTCATCAATAGTCCAGGCAGGCGGATTTAGGTATCCACTATAATCCGTGGTAACATAACCATAAACCAAGGAAAGTGCGATAGTACGAGGAATGGAAGGAATTTTTTTTCGAGTGCGGTGGTACGAGAAATGGAAGGATTTTTTTTCTTCGATTTTCGGGTTCTAACTCCCTCGAAACGTAGGAGGGTCCCTTTGGAGTTTATTATAATGTTCTTGCTAGACTCAAAGATACATAATTGAAAACAAAAACTAAAAGAAAAAAAATCAGTTTGAGGAATTTCAAAGGGATTAGTTTGTTGGCCAAGTTAACTCGGAGTGAGGGAGGCTCCGAGTGCAACAGGCTCGACAGTTTTAGAACTCACCATGCCTTTTAACGACTGATTCGTATGTACAATAGGGTGTTCCTTATTTTACGACTTTTATTATTGGAAGTTCTTACCCCCTCATTTTGATCCATTGGGTGCCAAAGTACCCCACAAAAAAATTAAAAAATTAAAACATCTCCACCTAAGTTGATAATAATATAATAAGCTGGCTTTTACGAAAACGTAAATATTTTTCCTGCGTTTCGTTCTTCTCCGATTGAGTCCAACTTTTTACACGTTGTTAGAGATGGTCTGCTGAAGCTCGTTTTCCACCAGGAAATCTCAGTTTCAGTAGATTCAAACATTTTTTCGGCCCGCTCTCCTCATCCAGTTGAATTCACATTTTTACCAGATCTTCAGCAGACCTTCGCAAACAACGTGTAAAAAGTTGGATTCAATAGGAGAAAACGAGACGTAGGAAAAATGTTGGCGTTTTAGTAAAAAGTTGGCTCTTCGGTGGATTTCATACTATCAACTTAGGTGGAGATGCGGCATGTGTTAGTGTTGTCCGAGGGTGACCAATTTTTTTGCGGGGTACTTTGGTACCCAATGGAACAAAATGAGCGGGTAAGACTTCCAGTTTTCGAATATTTTTAAAAAAAGACCATATAAGGAATATGAGAGTGTAGCCCCCAACAATCCCTGTCGGGTTTCAGCGTTACCTCCCGCCACTTCAACGAACTACCATTTCTGATTACCATAACTACTTCTAAAGATTGTTGTCTCGTTTTGGTTTATTATTTTCAATAATGAACCTTTGGAATCGACCAAGAAAAAAAAAAATTTAACACCCCCTCAAAATTTGATGGTTTACGTTTCAAGGTACGTAGAATCCAAAACTCGAATAAAAATTTGGCCGTCCGTCCGCCGTACGCCGTACGCCGTCCGCCGTCCGCCGTACGCGGCACTTTTGCCACTTAGCATTGACCGATTTTGATGAAATTTGGTATGTAGGCTCCATTTGGGGTCTAGTTGTGCCCCGAAGCTTTTGGTTGATGTAGGTCACTCCTAAGGGTTCCAAAATCAATTTTGAAATTTTGAAAACGCCCTAACTCAAAAAATTTTGATATAAAGGTATTGTTTTTCCTTCAATTTAAGATTCTATAGAATTTTTAGAATTTTTTGAGACCACGCGGAGCTCTGTAGGACAAACCCTTCGCTCCCTACGAAAATTTAAGGGTTTATATTGAAATATATATATATATAAATCAAAACACGAGTGTGAATCGCAAAAGAGGCCTAATCTCCGTTCAAATTAGAGCTGACCAAAATGCGATCGATGGTTGGTGATTTTGATTTTTTTTTTTTTTTTTTTTTTTTTATTTTTTTTATTTATCTATTATTTTTTTCCCTTCATATTGGATGGTTGGTGATTTTGTAGACGAGTGATCTATATAGAAAAATAATAAACCATTGTGTAATAATTTGCAGCGTTTTGTTTCTCATATTCGTTTTCGTTTCTGTTATTGTTTTCTCTCCGAACAGTTATGGACGTGAAAATGATGCCAAGTGTTGTTCTATGTTGCGAAACGTGCCCAAAGTCATTCAATTTCAAAGCTGATCTCCAAATTCGTCACAGGTTCATATTATAGAAATACGAGAAACGAAAATGTATGAGACAACAATCTTTAGAATGGTCGTTATGGTAATCAGGAATGTTAGTTCGTTGAAGTGGCAGGAGGTAGCGCTAGACTAGACTCTTATTATAAGGAACACCCTAATGTACAATGCATAAAATGTACCAAACATGCTCAATTTTTAAGGATATGTTAAAAAATTGTTCGAAAATTGTTGAAAAAAATGTTATTCGAAAAATATGTTCAAAAATTGCTGTGTTTAAAAATCCTCCCAAATTTCCCACTGACCCTTTTATCGAATTGGTAAGGGTTTTGCTGGGAGTTTTACGAGCAGTGAGTTGACAGATCCATTTTTTTTTTTTTTTTTTTTTGAGTCTGGGGAGTGTGCTCTTCGTCTTAATGTAGATTTCAATTTGAAAAACAAAGCATCGGGAGGAATTGACGAACCTCGGCTTAATGTCCTCCTTCCCATCGGGAGGAATCGTCATCTCCCTTTCAGTTTTACGGGGAGGAATTGCCTGTTGCCCCTTACTTCGCAGAGTGATTTGTTTGAGTACTAGGCACAACTTACCTGTTTCACAAGAAATTAAACGGTTTCTGCTGGAGAACAGTATATTCTCCTTGAACCGCACATACCTACATGATATACACTGAATATACGTATGCATAATACATAATATATCGACAGTAACAATGTAAAACCGCGTAAGTTGAAAAAACGAAATTTTTCCGGAGACGTGAAAGAGTCTAGTCATTTAGTTTTTTACACCTCCTGAAAAATTTCGTTTTTTCAACTTACGCGGTTTTACATTGTTACTGTCGATATATAGATGCTTAATATACATGAAGTATATCCCTAAGTTCAATGTTTATCAAACCCTTAATTTTCCATTATTCCGGGCTGTTTTATGGCATTACTTTATTAAATTGCTCTTTTCTTAAAAGGTTCGAGCTAGCTCGTTCCAACATATTCAAAGTTGCGCCTGACGTAGTAATAAACTGTAATAATAAATTTACTTTACTAGGCACTACAATTTTTCGAGCCGTAAATCTGTAGATGATCAGATCATTCCTCGGAAGACATACCTCATTGCGTCTAGACGTCAGTCAACTCCCAAATTCTTTGACCAACTGTTACACCCCGTGACTCTGTGCTTGGTTGACAGAATGCATTCGTCTCGTTCAAGCCCGCCGAGAAGGAAGTAGGTAGATCTATGATCACGTAGGATCCAATCTTCGTGTACCTGATGCTCCTCAGACCCTCGCTGCCTCCATTGATTCAGAAATAATTATAGTTGAGAACGAGCGAGAGCCATCGTTGGTCTCCATTTTGTGCTCGCACCCACCAGGTGTTTTCTACGGAGATTCCGTAGAGGGAGAACTCATCCTTTCTAGTCTAAGAACATTATTCATCGTAGAGTCCACCAATTATAAAAAATGATTATATTTTGAACAAATTCCAGTCTTGAGCGAAGTTCCGAAAATCTAATTTAAAACGGTTTTTAAACTGCAACATTTTTTGTAAAATTATTTGCTTTGCTATGCCGATACCGTAAACGATTATCACCGTAAACTGATTTGATTGACAACTGTTAACTAAACTGTTTATTCAATTATGTCATTAAAGAATACCTACTAAGTTCATGATGTTAGTGGGCGTCTAGAAAATTTGAATATAGTCTAAATTTCAATCCGGAACTCGCTGATCATTTCGAGGGCGTACATTGTTCCTTGTTGAATATTGAACAAACTAACAAACAAGCAGACAATCTTTGAGTTTTAAACATAAGATTCATTGCTTATCTGTTAATTTCCAAAATTTGGTACTACTATACCTCCTACCTGTGAAGTATAGCTATTCTACACAAACTATTTCTGAATTCCTTGCAAACTAACATGCTAAATGCTTTTTTTATTTGGCATTATTTTGTATACAGCCATACAATGTTTGCGTTTTTATACCGTTAAGTTACAATCTTTGATAAAACTAAATATTTCTCTATAAATTACAACGTCTTTCTTATATACGATTGTTAAATAACTAAAAGGTTTTTCCAGTTTTTCCACATAGAGGGGACTATGTTCCTAAACATTTCCTCCCTGCGGTCACTAAAACTACAACACTCCATGATAATGTTCCAACGTTCCATTGGGGTGTCCACAGGTGCATGATGGGGTGTCTTTCTTGTTTATCTTGAAAAGTTATGCGTCGCATATTCCATGGTTGGCTCTTATCCGGGCGGTGGTTCTTCCAAAATCCTTTTCCACTTCTTTTCCCACGAACCATGGAATTGTTCTTTCAATTCGCGTATTTTGGTTTATTATTTGAATTAATAAACCTTTGGAATCGACCAAGATAAAATTTTTTTTAACACCCCCTCAAAATTTGATGGTTTACATTTCAAGGTAAGTAGAATCCAAAAATCGAATAAAAATTTGGCCGGCCGTCCGCCGTACGCGGCACTTTTGCCACTTAGCATTGACCGATTTTGATGAAATTTGGTATGTAGGCTCCATTTGGGGTCTAGTTGTGCCCCGAAGATTTTGGTTGATGTAGGTCAGTTCTAAGGGTTCCAAAATGAATTTTGAAATTTTGAAAACGCCCTAACTCAAAACATTTGGATATGAAGGTATTGTTTTCCCTTCAATTTAAGATTCTATAGAATTTTTAGAATTTTTTGAGACCAAGCGGAGCTCTGTAGGACAAACCGTTCGCTCGCTACGAGGATTTAAGGGTTTAACGTACGATAAATCAGAAACACGAGTGAGAATCGCGAAAGAGGCCTAATCTCCGTTCAAATTTTAGCTGACCGAAATGCGATCGATGTTTTTCTTCATGTTGGATGGTTGGTGGCTTTGCAGACGAGTGATCAATGTAGAAAAATAATAAACCATTGTGTAATAATTTGCAGCGTTTTTCTCTTAAATTTGAGTCCATTCAATTAAAGGGTTCTTAATACCGCTGTTGCAATGTTACATGAACAAATTGTGTTCCGTATCGCCCGTAATCATTTCCTTGTTCCGGCATACTATTTCTATGAAAAATTTGGACAATTGTGCAGATATTCCTCAAACCTCTGAATTCTATCCCCGTCGAACCAATGTTGCTAGAGCAAACCAGAAAGGGCATTTATGGCATTTGTGTTCCCGCTTGACAAAAATATTGGACGAGTAGTTGGTGAGTCTATTAGCCGTCCAGAGGTAGAATTTAGAAAACTGTTAGGCAAACTAGCTTAACAAAACAGACCTAAGCATCGATGCATTTTGTTTCAACAGTGCTCAGCTGGATGTGTTGTGGACAGGGTCTGAATGGATTGCATTTGTGTGCTTACGACTCAACTTTGTGAGCCGTGACGCCCCTCTCAACCTCTGTTTACTCAGTTAGGCCTAAATAAACATCGAGCACGTTCTCCACACAATAGACACTTGAGAGCAATATCCTCTTCATCTAATTGGATGATTCCGACTTTTGATCGTCTATTTTCAAGCTTCTTTACACCCCGCATCAGTATATTACTGTAAAAACTACCCTCATCTCATTACTGCCTTAGCTACCGTGCTTTATTTGTCTCGTAGAAGACCTACTTGAAAATACTCCTTCTTCGAACACTACAATGTACAATTTAGCGAATGGCTATCAACTATATTTGATTGAATAATTAGGCCTGTCGTAGAATGATTTATTATTATTAATGCTTTATTGGCTGGTTTTCTCACAGCCAAGATTTTTCTCTACACGGTTTCTTGAACACTCGCAACTGGACGATCTTGTACGAAAATATTGTCCATTGGGTGAATGCCTGTAGACAGATTGCTATATCAGCAAGGCCGCATATTATTTACACAGATATGTAATTCTGTAATTTAGCTAATTTTCCAACAAATTTCGTGCTGGAATTATTCCATTGTTGCAGGATTTCTTATTTGACTTGCTTATCTGCAAAACCTTAAAAAAAGCAACCTCAGGTTCTGTTATGGTTACTGTAGTTCTCATATGTATGGCAAATAATGATTAGGTGCTTATAATAAATGTAACGATTATGTAGGTAATGGGAATCTCCCCGGAGTTTCCAGTACACGTTTGGTTCTAATGGCCTTATTTATATATAAGGCTATCCATGAAATAACAATTAATAGGCTAAATTCAAGGTACTCGCATAACTTCCTTAATTGATCCGGTTAAACTAACACCGATTGGTATGAATTTCAATAATAAAAATACTCTAACTCTGATTATTCTAAGGCTTTCAACTAATTCAATACTCTCGAGTTTCCGTAATGATTCAGACAGTATTTCAACAAGGTTCTGGGTGTAGCTACGCCCCCATCTTCAGACAAAGAACATATTTTACTGTGGTGGTCCCCCATCTCTCTCATTACTGTTGAGCAATCATAATTACCCATTCTGACAAAAGAAGGAGCGATGGTTCCTAGGAGAACCTGAGAAGTTCTCGGATGAAGAAAACACGTCAGGATGTCTAACATTAAATTGAAAATAATCCTGGCCAAAATGAAGGGTGTAAATTCTACCAAAAAAATGGGATTTAAAGAGAGTGAAATTTTGAATGTGGTGAATACACTAAAGCTCTCTGATACATCTACTAGCTTCCTCTGGGTCAGAGGCCATTTTTACTTTACGGCAACACAATAGTGGATTCACTTGCAAAACAAGCTGTTTTACTCCCTCGCAGGGAACTCCGCGAGTTCCCTGCTTCTGATTTAAACAGGTGGTTGAAGGTCCAATATAAGAATAGTTGGGATAACTTTGACTCAAATTACCACGCTGGTTTTAAATATAAGAATATGTTTCCCCAACCCAGCTCGAACCCGTGGTTTCCACAAATGCCTCCACACCCAAAAAAATTCTACAGGATCATGTCCAGACTCGGGAGTGGCACCACTAAGACCTACCTCTTGCGTATTGGGAGAGCGGAAAAGAGCCAAGCATATGATCCTGGTGAGCCCTGTACACAGTAATAACCGTCGGCTTCTTTTTGAGAAGATAGAGGAATTTATACCCCGCCCATTCAACCTTGAGCTTGTACTTGTGACGGAGTTGGAAGTTCTTTACGACGCAGTGGTGAAATTCATTGTGGACAGTGGAATCAAATTATGAGCCCAGTGCATTGGTTTTTATACTATAAAATATGCATATGCAATACCCAGTGTAAGTATGAGGAACAAAGTTATAGATGCGGCTGTATAGGTTAACTCTTGAAGCCAATAAATTAATTTTTTTTAAATTGAAAATAATCGTTACATTTAAGCAAAGAACAAGCATAGCTTAGGAAAAGAGGATCATCAAAGTGGAATTATCTTACTTTGGTGAGGAGATGATTCGTCGTTAAAAGTAGGATTATATGCAAAAAATTTGGGAAAAAAATGATTTTATGTTCATATAACACTCCAGTATAACAGATGTGTTTGTCGATTCGTGTTGCAGGTTTGAAGGGAATATTACTGAGTCTCACTCTGTGGGTCGGGTCGGAGGCTGCGATAACGTGCGAAGACGCGCGTCTCAAGTGCGCGTATCGTGAGGGCTGCGGGAAGGCGCTTCAGAACTTCATCATCTCCTGTTCGAGTTTGCACCAGCTTACCAGGAACTGCCCTGAGGAGTGCCAGAACGCGCTGATCGCTCTCACGTCCACTGACGAGGGTCAGCAGTTCATGTCGGTAAGGATCAACCTCTTGATTCATTAAAAATATCAGTCAACATTACCATCTTGTCTGTGTGTACCTACAATACGGTACCTACTGCGAATTTTCTGAAATTCTAATTGTGGGTTGAAATAGGGAAATTGTTTTGTCGTAACATCCCAAATAACACGCCCTCAAAATTTCATTGCGAAATTTAGGTCCTTCATGTTCCATAAGTCAGTAGAAGTTTCCAAACTTGTACCAGTTGAGGTATGAAAACCCCCTAATATGCATGTTTGTCGTCAAATACCTAAAGGTAGACTTCATTCAGAAATTTATTTGAGCAAAAGTTGTAGAAAAATTGAAGTAATGGAGACCAAAGGGATTTAACTTCGTATATAAAGGTAAGCTCTATTCAGAGGATCCACTTCGGTGATATTTATAGCAATGAGACCTTAATTCATACTATGTCACACACCTGAAATCATGAAGAGCTTGTTTAGAACATGTAATTAAGAGTAATATTGTCTATCAACCGCGGAAATATTAAATTCCCTAAAAAGTACAGGACTTGATGCTTTAGGCTATTTTTTATAGCAAATACTAAATAACCACTTTCGTATAGACACCCTGAATTTTCTAGTTATTCGAATTCATATTTTATTATTTCTCATAAAAGCTCACAAATGTTCTCTATGCATACAATACCAATTTTCAGCATCAAAAATAAAAAACGCTGCAAATTATTACACAATGGTTTATTATTTTCCTATATTGATCACTCGTCTGCAAAGCCACCAACCATGGCTGTTACAAGGATTTTACGTATGCGCATGCGCAGAGGCTTCTGTAAATTTTAAGGCCTTGATTTTCATTGGGGACCATCTACAACCTGGTCCCTAAAAATGACATCGAAATCGGATGGAAAATGTAGAAGTTATGGCCCTTACAAGGAATTCACGTTTGCGCATGCGCAGTCGCTTCTATCAGTCCGAGGATGATGATTTTCATAGGGGACCGTCTACTCACCATCCCGCGCAATCCCTGAAAATTTCATAGAAATCGGACAATAACTTCATATAGTTATGCGCGTTACGAGAAATTCATGACAGACACACAGACAGACAGACAGGGAACCAAAATTGTTGAGAAAGGTCTAATACGCGAAACGCGAGTGAAAATTTTGATTTTGGAGAATTTTTTTTCGTCCTTGAAAAGTGAAAACAAAGCTTCCGCTACCTTGGTAGACTCGGAAGCAATAATACCTTTATATCAAATTTTTTTGAGTTAGAGCGTTTTCAAAATTCATTTTTCAACCCTTAGAAGTGACTTACATCAACTAAAATCTTCGGGGCACAAGTAGACCCCAAATGGAGCCCACGTACCAAATTTCATCAAAATCGGTCAATGTTAACTGGGGAAAGTGCCGCGTACGGCGGACGGACGGCCAAATTTTTATTCGATTTTTTTTTCTACGTACCTTGAAACGTAAACCATCAAATTTTGAGGGGGTGTTAAAATTTTTTTTCTTGGTCGATTCCAAAGGTTCATTATTGAAAATAATAAACCAAAAGGGGCAACTAATAAAAATAGAGCTGATTGAGAAGATACTGAAATTCAACAAGAAAACGCTGCAAATTATTACACAATGGTTTATTACTTTTCTATATAGATCACTCGTCTACAAAATCACCAACCATCCAATATGAAGAAAAAAAAAAAATAAAAAAAGAAAAAAAAATCAAAATCACCAACCATCGATCGCATTTCGGTCAGCTCTAATTTGAACGGAGATTAGGCCTCTTTTGCGATTCACACTCGTGTTTTGATTTATATAAATTACGGATTCAAGATCTCGGACTTCCTCACTATCCATTCCGGCTTCTCCGCAGTACCTTAGCCTCAGCTTGTGGCCTTGGTCAGCATTTCTCACGCTCGCCGCCGCAGTACCTTAACTTCAGCTCGCGGCCTTGATCAGCATTTCTCACGCTCGCCAACGGACACGGGCGCCTACCTCAGCAGAAACAATGTCACCCTTCCGAAGAGAACTCATAAAAGACCTGCGGACCTCTTCCTCGTTGTAGTTGTTCACCAGAGTTGTTACTCGGTAGCCATTCTCTTGTAACCTTGTTCATGTAAATAAAATTGTTTTTTAAAAACGGGATTCTCATTGTTGCAAAGTTAACTTATATATATATATATATTTCAATATAAACCCTTAAATTTTTGTAGGGAGCGAACGGTTTGTCCTACAGAGCTCCGCGTGGTCTCAAAAAATTCCAAAAATTCTATAAAATCCTAAATTGAAGGAAAAACAATAAATTTATATCGAAATTTTTTGAGTTAGGGCGTTTTTATAATTTCAAAATTGATTTTGGAACCCTTAGAAGTGACCTACATCAACCAAAAGCTTCGGGGCACAACTAGACCCCAAATGGAGCCTACATACCAAATTTCATCAAAATCGGTCAATGCTAAGTGGCAAAAGTGCCGCGTACGGCGTACGGCGGACGGACGGCCAAATTTTTATTCGATTTTTGGAATCTACGTACTTACCTTGAAACGTAAACCATCAAATTTTGAGGGGGTGTTGAATTTTTTTTTTTCTTGGTCGATTCCAAAGGTTCATTATTGAAAATAATAAACCAAAATAAATAATTGCTCAGACTCTTAGCTTCTCCACCATAGATTATTGTTTAGTTTTATTGCTCTGAAGGAAGTCGTTTTTCCTCTAGGATTATATTTATTTGCACATCTGCAGATCTCTCCAACCGTTCGTACTGAACTCTTGTTGTACTAAACCTTCAATTTTTTTAGAAATCATCTTCAATTCCACCAATCACATTTTTTCCGGGAAAAAAGACAACATAATTTTCCCATCTAAAATTTGAGAATTAATATGCAGGGTGCCCCGTATTAAACGTAGAGGCTGCTGTCAATTTTAAGGTCATGATTTTCATTTGGGACCATCTACAACCTAATCCGTATAATCCCTGAAAATTTCATCGAAATCGGATACAAAATGTGGAAGTTATGGCTGTTACAAGGAATTAACGTTCGCCCATGCGCGGCGGCTACCAGTCTAGGACTGCGGCTACAGTCCGAAGGTGATGATTTTCATAGGGGACTATCTACACGCCTACCCGCACAATCCCTGAAAATGTCATCAAAATCGGATGAGAAATGTAGAAGCAATGGCTGTGGCAAGGATTTCATGACAGACAGACAGACACAGAACCAAAATTGTTCAGAAAGGTCTGAAACGTAAAACGCGAGTGGAAATTTCGATTTTGGAGAACTTGTTTTTTCAAACTTGTAAAGTTCAACCTTAAAATTGAAATAATCTTGAGAAAACAAGTGTTAAATTAAAATTGCTAGGAGACAATTTCTTACTTAAATAAGTAGCTGAAACGACTCCCTGGGACACCCAGTATATGCATTTTGTGAAAAACTTTGCTCCATTCTATTGTTTAATCACATTGTAGATTGAAAAAAAACTTCGAAAATTTGTGTTTTTTTTTTCACTTCTTTTTCGCATGAAGACGTGTTGAAGTTTTACGACACAATAAATACTTATATCCGAAAAACTTGCACATAAAGTGGTACTACTCCGGACATTATCGTCTAAGACTAATGTATGACCCCTAGCCATAAGACTTGTTTATTATACGAGCACATACTGCCCTGTGCTGCGTTTCAATTTGCGTCCGGCCCAACGTAGTGATGTCTCCAAATTATTGACGTTCGATATCAACAATGGTTCGGTAATAAACTGGGTAAACCTGATGCAGATAAAACATTTTTGTGGATACGACTCAAGCAACACGAAAAACCAATCCAATCAAATACCTCCAGGATGGGGCAACCTCTTCATTCCACACGGAGTACGATGTATGGAAGAGGCGTTGGGTATTTTGACAGGAGGAAACACGATTTCTACAACAGATATGAATCTATTCTACCCACTTCGTAAGAAACTGTCTAAAGATAAGGATGGGCAACAATATTACTTCTCGAGACCGCTCGAGTGAAAATAAACGGTCTTGAAGAAATCCTAAATCAAGTTGTATTTGGTTGTCGAGTGCCTCGAAAAATGCATCGGCCTCGTCGCCAAACCATCGAGAAGTGTTTACTTCTTGCTTCTAGTTAGTTACAAGGTAGGAGGTGAAATGGGAGGCCAGAAATTGTAAAAAAAAAGAAAAAAAAACAGTCTCTCCCCATCATAGGTGATTTAGACGTTAGGGATGAAATCTACCTGGTCCTCAGAAGGAGCCATAATTCATCCTGTAGTCCCTCTCCTCGACCTTCTCTTTCATATCTGCCTTCTGCCTTGCATGTCGTTTTGGATGGCTGGTTGGAAGAGGAGGGTTCGCTCACAACCCGTGAAACCCTATTTAACCGTCGCCATACAGTCAAATTCGTCACGGGGGTTCCTCCTGTCGAGGCCTAAACACTTAATTTGTCCCATCAACGAATCAAATGCACCAAAGTGTCAGTTGGAAAGAGGAATGGGGAGGTCAGGTGAGGTCTTCTACACTCTACTAGTCTACTTACTAGTACGTTTTTACAACACAATGTATGAAAATAACCGAAAAATACGTTTAATATATATAAAATTAAAACACCTGTAGGAACAGACCAACGTTATAAACTACTACAATTTCGGAAATACCTACCCAAGCAATATTGTAAAAAACATAAAAAATAAATTATTTCATCTAAGAGCTGTGGTTGATTTTATTCAACGCAAAATTTAACTTTGTTATTGCACTTTTTTGTCTTTTTTCAATTTCCAAGAGGAGATGATAGCTGGATTATTTACTAAAATGATGCCTATAAAATGAGCAAAACACTAAGTTTTTCGGTGGTTAATTTCGTTCAATGCAAAACTTCTTTTTATTATTGCGAATTTTGTTTGACTTGTTGAGACTTGTCGATTCCTATTTCACCTAAGGCATAGCAAACATTCAAAACATAGGAAATTTAACACTTATACTACAGGTCGACATCAACTCCTCTAGAGTTATTTTGATTTTGCTCCTTTTCATTTGCCTAAAAAACTACCAAAAAACGTTGTTTGCTCATTTTAGAATTTTTGGTTTCGCGACTGTCCACAAATCCTTAAACGAACAAAATTATTTGAACTTGCAGTCCAATTTCGATTAACTTTGCAGGGATTGTCAGGCCTTAAATGGTTCCGTATGAATTTCATCGTCCCAGTATTGATGATATCATAAATTTCTCACTGTCTGATAGTGCAATTTAATGCAGTGTTTGTTGATAGTTAAAGTTTGGTTTAATATATCAATATTAATTTCGTCGTGATCGTATTGTTGATAACCTAACCGTCGAATTTATTGTAACTCATTTATTTTCGGGGAAATAGGCGCCTTTCAACATTTGTTTACTCGGATTTTTATTTACATTCAGTTAATTTGTAATGGCGAACTATGCGAAACGATGTGGTTTAATATGGGGACAGGCCTTGTAATTTCTTTCCAATGGTTCTCCGGTTGTTTTTGATTCGAATGTCTTTCACAAACTTATGAACGGAAAACTCAATATACCTAACGTTTTGTCATAAGTATGTGTGAGAATTTACTCAAAGTTTCGACTTCTTTCAACAAATTAACCGAGGAATTCCGGAATGAATTGCGTCGACGTGGGGACGCATTGATACAATTTATTCCAAACACAATTTTCTCTCGATTCTCTAAAATGTTATTAGAGGAGAAAAACATGCTACAGTGGATGAAGGTCTAACAAGTGGGTGAGGCACTTTTGTTCCCTCTTATCCAAAACATGATTGGATAGGTGAGGAGACCGATGCACAAGGGAACTTCCAATAATGTTTAGGAAGGTGTGAAACCTTTATCTTTTTTGTGACCTCCCAAAAGTGAAAACAATGCATCAACTACCCAAGGTTAATTTTGAAATTGGAAATTCGTACTCATGAAAACGAGATGTTAAAAAAACGAGAAAATATAAACATAAACGAAACGATCCCTAACGCATTACAAATGGATTACCGTAAAACATCCAATGTGTTTTGACAATGTGACGTAGTGGATGTAGATATGGTACTACCTCGATTTTTAAAATTCAAATTTATGTAGATATGAGGAACCGGGAATACGACTGCGTCCAATTCTTACAGTAGTGGGGATCGGTTGAACAATAACCTCTTTGGTCCAAATCTCTTCTTTATGCAAAATCTCGCGCGAGTTGCGTTTTTCAAGACAAAATGGAAAAAGGTATCCTTGGCAACCTAAGTGATACGATTGAGGACTGCCAAATTTTCTAAAATGTAAATCATATTTTGTACTCTTGAATGGGGTGTGCGCATGGGTCGGAAAAACTGTTTATTGTTATTTTTAATCTAAAGTAGACCTCATTCTGAGAATTTTGACACCAACCGCGACCTTCCAGCGTGAGAAGACCTTTTTCTATGATTTTTCAAAGTTTCGAATGTTATGACGTCACAGTGAGCTGGGGGGTCCCGTCCAGGCGGGAGGGGCGCGTAAGCATTCGAAACTTTGAAGAATCATAGAGAAAGATCGATTCATCCAAAAAGAGAACGGCTGGTGTCAAAATTCTCAGGATGAGGTCTACTTTCGATTAATTTTTTTTTTAAATCAGGTGCACCCCCCCCCCCCCCCCCCCACACCATCCATCCTCCATTGCCCGATGGATCTCAATTTGGATGAAACGTTTTCTATGTTTGTGTGACTCAGTGAACAACAAAAACGCTGCAAATTATTACACAATGGTTTATTATTTTTCTATATAGATCACTCGTCTATAAAATCACCAACCATCCAATATGAAAAAAAAAAAAAAAATTGGAACCCTTAGAACTGACCTACATCAACCAAAAGCTTCGGGGCACAACTAGACCCCAAATGGAGCCTACATACCAAATTTCATCAAAATCGGTCAATGCTAAGTGACAAAAGTGCCGCGTACGGCGGACGGACGGCCAAATTTTTATTCGATTTTTGGATTCTACGTACCTTGAAACGTAAACCATCAAATTTTGAGGGGGTGGTAAAATTTTTTTTTCTTGGTCGATTCCAAAGGTTCATTATTGAAAATAATAAACCAAAAAGTGCTTGTTAGGTGAAATTCGTAGAGGATTTTGGTTTATTATTTTCAATAATGAACCTTTGGAATCGACCAAGAAACAATTTTTTTTAACACCCCCCTTAACATTTGTTGGTTTACGTTTCAAGGTACGTAGAACCGAAAATCGAATAAAAAATTTTCCGTCCGTCCGCCGTACGCCGCTCTTTCTTCACTTAGCATTGACCGATTTTGATGAAATTTGGTATGTAGGCTCCATTTGGGGTCTAGTTGTGCCCCGAAGCTTTTGGTTGATGTAGGTCACTCCTAAGGGTTCCAAAATCAATTTTGAAATTTTGAAAAAGCCCTAACTCAAAAAATTTCGATATAAAGGTATTGTTTTTCCTTCAAATTAAGATTCTATAGAATTTTTAGAATTTTTTGAGACCACGCGGAGCTCTGTAGGACAAACCGTTCAATCCCTACGAAAATTTAAGGGTTTATATTGAAATATATATGTATAAATCAAAACACGAGTGTGAATCGCAAAAGAGGCCTAATCTCCGTTCAAATTAGAGCTGACCAAAATGCGATCGATGGTTGGTGATTTTGTTTTTTTTTTTCTTTGATTTTTTTTTTTTGATTTTCTTTGATTTTTTTTCTTCATGCTAGATGGTTGGTGATTTTGCAGACGAGTGATCTATATAGAAAAATAATAAACCATTGTGTAATAATTTGCAGCGTTTTTTTCTCTTTTATGCTGGAGAATCGATTGTGGGGGTGGTGACTACGGCACAGATCGTTCATGGTTGCGTTCAGGAGTGAAAATGCTGCAAATTATTACCCAAAGGTTTATTATTTTTCTATATAGATCACTCGTCTGCAAAGAACACGGCTTTGCCATTGTGACCACCATCCAACTTGAAGAAAAACATCGATCGCATTTCGGTCAGTTAACATTTGAACGGGGATTAGACCTCTTTTGCGATTCACACTCGTGTTTCTGATTTATCGTAATTCCAACCCTTAAATTCTCGTAGGGAGCGAACGGTTTGTCCTACAGGGCTCTGCGTGGTCTGAAAGAATTCTAAAAATTCTATACTATCTTAAATTGATGGAAAAACAATATCTTCATATCAAAATCTTTTGACTTAGGGCGTTTTCAAAAATTTCAAACCTTATTTTCAACCCTTAAAAGTGACCTACATCAACCAAAATCTTTGGGGCACAACTAGACCCCAAATGGAGCCTACATACCAAATTTCATCAAAATCGGTCAATGCTAAGTGGCAAAAGTGCCGCGTACGGCGGACGGACGGCCAAATTTTTATTCGATTTTTGGATTCTACGTACCTTGAAACGTAAACCGCCAAATTCTTGGTCGATTCCAAAGGTTCATTATTGAAAATAATAAACTAAAAAGTGTGTGTACTCTAGTGACCCCAAGTCACGGCGTGGGAATAGTATACAATTAAAAAATAATAATTCCGTCAACTTTAAACTTGAAAAATCCCACTAAACCTAGGAATACTAGTGAGATAACGTAGGTTTCAGGATCAAAATTATCATAGGGGGAAAAAAATCATGGAAATGTTGACAATTTCAGAAAACCCTTAAAATGTGTACCATAGTCACGCCCGATTTACGGTATTGAGAGTTCATCACTCTTCAAAAGTTAACTCCCTGTACATTATTATAGATTGACGGGAATTCGGCAGTAAGTTTTGGGTTGAAACCACCCACCGTGGCCAAAATCGCGTAATAAATTCATGAGGCATGTTGACAATGGTTACATGTACACCAACCCAGTCAGAAAGCACATGCTTATTACCTGCTAGGTTGTGTGTTTGGCTGAGTTATTATTGATGCAGCAATCGTAGAGCACAGACGTACTAGACAAAGACACCCACCCTCTTGATCCTGCACTTAATTGAGTAATAACACGGGAAGAACCGCTCTTAATCATATAGCGTGCCAAGAATAATCAACACCACCCAACCCCCCTCAAATGAAGCTTTTAGCTAACAAAAAGAGGTAGTAAATCAGTGGTTGACTGAATAGTAATGAGTATTTAACATTTGGCCCGTTGTGGTATGTCAAATGAGGCATGATCTAAAGAGTCATGAGTTTATCCAAGTTTTCCTGATTATTCAAGGATGATTGAGGGGGCCTAGATATTAACCTCATTCGAGGACCCATCTACTCTATGTGGGCGTCTAGTTGTGCCCCGAAGATTTTGGTTGATGTAGGTCACTTCTAAGGGTTGAAAAATGAGGTTTGAAATTTTGAAAACGCCCTAACTCAAAAAATTTCGATATATATTTTTCCATCAATTTAAGATAGTACAGAATTTTTTGAGACCACGCGGAGCCCTGTAGGATACACCGTTCGTTCCCTACAAGAATTTAGGGGTTGGACTTACGATAAATCAGAAACACGATCTTTTTCCTCATGATGGATGGTTGGTGGCTTTGCAGACGAGTGATCTATAAAATAATAAACCATTGTGTAATAAGTTGCAGCGTTTTTCGTCTACAGAACTATACTGAATGGCCAACAGGCCATTGTGAAGGAAAACAATACACGTTTCATTCATTCATTCGTTCATAGTTCATGATTTTCAATAATTAACCTTTTGGGATCGAACTGAGTCCTTTTTATTTTTAACCCTCTCTCATAATTTGATGGTCGACGTTTCAAGATACGTGTAATAACAGTAATATTGGGCCCTTATGTCATTCCTTATGTCATTCCTTACCTATGTCATTACTCTAGGGCGAAGAATTACACTCAACGGAGAAAAAAAAACACTTACAGATCAGTTTTAGAACATTCTGAATCCAAATACCCCCCAAAAAACCAAAGGTGTGTGACAAAATCTTATTTGCTCTGCTCCATTCTCCAACAGATTTGCGTGGTTCTACTGGTTTATTTTGATTTATGAACCTTTGGAATCGAGCAAGGAAGAAAAAATTATGACCCCCGCCTCAAAATTTGATACGTTTTACGGCACGTAGAACCCAAAAACCGAATGAATTTTTCCGTTCGTACGAAGTACGGGGCACTTTCCTTAGTTCCCATGGACCAATTTTGATTGAATTTGGTATATCGGCTCCATTGGGGGTCTATTTGTGCCCTGAAGCTTTTGGTTAGTATCTGCCACTTCTAAGGGATGAAAAGTAGGGGTTATTGTGTTCAAAACGGTCTAGCCCGTAAACTCTTGATATGAAGGTGTTGTTTTTTCAGCAATTAAAATTTAATTGAATTTTTAGTATCGAATGAGACCACCCAGAGTCTCGAATGAGAGAACCGTTCGCTTTCTATGAGGACTTCAGGGTTAGACTTACAGAAAATCAGAAACACGAGTGTGAGTGCCCCTTAGACTCTTGATGAGCAGAACAGAACGATTAGTGTACCGGCTTATAAATTAGAGAAATAAGAATCGACGCTGGTACAATTTTTGAGCTCGAACTGAGATTTTATTATACAAAAAAGTAACTAGGATGGAATTTGTCATGTGGTGCTTAACATTCAAAATTTAAGATGAACCAAAACAATGAAAATCAAATGTTACGCACCTACAATTAGTGTCGTGAAAACTCTTACTCAAGTCTACTAACTTCTACTTTGAACTACCTATATATTGTACTGAATGATGAACCAAACACTGAACTACTTAACTTTGAAGAAAACCTATATTATACAAAATTGGTACTTGAAAATTATTACAATTGTTAAATTGACTATGAGTGTTTGTTACCTCGGGAAGAAGAACTAAGAACGGTCACAACACAAGAGTTTTGGAGACAATATATATTGAAATACAACAGATGAACTAAGATGAATATAGACAGCTAGTTAATCGGATAGGAGCACGGAGCAACATGGCGAGCGGGCGTCGTCGGCAGGGTTACCCCAATGATCTGAATGGCAGCGGCCGCATAGAACTATTCTGTTCATTAAAGGACCTAATTGTTCTTTTCTCATTTATTTCTCCTGTTCTAGTTCTGGCTCATTATTGCTGAATAAGACCACCTAACGGTTGCATGATCATAATTAATTATGAACTAATTGGCTAAGCGGGAGAACTAGGAACTAACTTCGTACGGGTTGGCAGCACTGCCCTTTGGCTTCCCGCCTGATCTTAGGCGGGAAGTCCAAACATACTCCCCCCCCAATATGACCACAGTCATATGATCTAATCTATGTCTTTAGGGAGTGGGCACAATTTGACTAATGGTCTTTTCAAGACTCCTGAACTAGTGCGAACAAGGGCAACCCGGGTTGTGCCGTCATCACCTGGACACAGTTCACATATGACCCCCATGACCCATTGAAGTGGAGGTCTATTGTCCTCCATTATAAGAACTACATCACCTAGTTTCGGTGGTCTGTCGGGGGTATTCCATTTTGAACGAAGTTGGAGGTCTAAGAGGTATTCCTTGCTCCATTTCTTCCAAAATTGATCTACCATTTGATTCACAAATGTCCACTTTGGGACTAGCCTAGTACTAGCTGTATGATCTACAGTGGACTCAGGTAGGGCTGTGAGTGGTCGTTGAACTAGAAAATGTCCTGGGGTTAGAACTAGTATGTCATCGGGAGAGCTGGATTGGTATACCAGCGGTCTACTGTTCAGTACTGATTCGACTCGTGCCACAATGGTGGTGAAGGTCTGGTAAGTTGTGGTCTGATCTCGGAGGGTCACTCGTATGAGGCGCTTGGCGGACTTTACCGCTGCCTCCCAGAGCCCCCCAAAGTGCGGGGCTCGCGGTGGTATGAACTTCCACTGTATACCCCTGGTCGCTAACTGATCAGTTAAATCATGGGCTACACCTTGAGCTAAAGCAGATCTAATTTTTCGCAAGAGATTGTTGGCCCCCACAAAGTTCGTACCATTGTCAGACCAAATGACGGCAGGTACTCCTCGCCTGGCCATAAAGCGCTCTAAACACTGCATGAACGAGTCTGTACTAAGATCTAGGACTGCCTCTAAATGTACCGCTTTCGTGGCCAAACATACGAACACTGCTAAGAATATTTCAATTTTTCTAGTTCCTCTAAGTCCAGCGATTGATACGGAAAATGGTCCAGCAAAATCTATCCCGGTCTGATTAAATGGGTACGTTTGGTGTACTCGACCAGCTGGTAACTGCCCCATTTCGGGCTGGAATGACCTAGGCTTGATCGAGAAACAGCGCACACAACCGGACAAACACTTGTTCACAACATTCCGTCCATTGACGATCCAGTGCTTGGTTCTAATATGAGCTAACGTTGCTCTTGGACCCACATGCAAACAACTCTGATGTGCATGACGAACTACTAGATCAGTTAAAACGTCTTTGGCGGGGAGCAGAGTGGGATGCCTGGTCTCGAAAGAGCTATCTGCGCGATCAAGTCTACCTCCGACTCTGAGTAGACCATCATCAGACCTGAAGATGGCTAGCTGCTTCATCAGCTTTGTACTTGACCCTTTATGATCCATTGAACGAATCACATCGGGGAATCCTCTAGCTTGCGCACGGCGGACGAGAGCAAGTTCCGCGTGCTTTAGTTCAGATGTGTCTAGAGGCGGAACTTGCATTACCAACTGTTCTAACGTTAAGGATCTACGTCGACGAGGAACTGAACGGTTTCTACAGTTCCGCACAAAACGCTGTACCCAAGCTACAACTCTCTTTAGCTTGGTGAGTGAACTATACCTAACTTCTAGATCATCGGAATTCGAACTGGCAGAAGATATAGGCTGATTTGCCCTAGCTTCCTTAATGACATTTTCGGAAGACAAATCAGGTCTAATTCTTCGAATGGGCCATCGTGCCCGTTCATCACTGAGCCAGTCTGGTCCGTTCCACCACATAGAGTTTTGAACTAACTTGTCCGGTAGCTCTCCTCGTGAAGCTATGTCAGCCGGATTATCCTTGGAGCTAACATGAAACCACCGGTCTGGCGGTACGTTCGACAAAGTCTTGGCAACTCTATTACCAACGAAACCTTCCAGACTGGAGCGGGATCCGCAGTTATCCAAGAGAGAACTATAGTGCTATCAGAACAGGCTATGATCCGATCATCTGGAACCAATGGGAACTGAGCGCGTACTTTCTTAAAAGTTTTACCGAGCAGTTCCGCGGCTAACAGTTCTAAACGGGGGATCGATTCCGATTTTATTGGAGCAATGCGAGCCCTAGACAGAACTAACCTTGTTTGGACATTTTTTCCTGATCTAATGACGTGGTACACCACCGCGGCATAAGCTTTCTCTGAAGCATCCGCGAATCCGACCAACCACTGATCTAAGGTTGATGAATCAATGTGGCGGGGTAAACGGAGCTCTGTCAATACATTCATAGAACTAGCTAGCCTTTTCCATTCATAAGCTAGAGAACTAGGTAGTGGGTCATCCCAATCGTACTTTGCGTGACAGACTTCACGCTGTATGCACCGAGCAAACACACTGGTTGGCATAATCCATCCGCAGGGATCATAAATCCGACCTACTTGACTCGCTAACTCTCGCTTGGTTCGAACTAACGGGGTTGTCGGAATCTTAAAAAAGAATGAATCATGTCGGGGGTTCCAAGCGATGCCAAGCATTTTCAACGTTTTTTCAGAATCATCGTGCAGATCTACGTCTTCGTTCAGAGGAAGACAGTGATCTTTCGGAATTCCCATGAGGACCTTAGGATCATTAGAGGCCCACTTTCGAAGTTCTAGCCCGGCTGATTGTAATAGTTCTATGACGTCATCACGTACAGCTATTGCCGATGTGACGTCCTCACCCCCACCATGAATGTCATCGACATACGAACGATCTAGAAGAACTTGAGAGCCTAACGGGTGATTTAGTTGTTCAGTTTGAGCTAAGTGCCTTAGAATCCTGTTGGCCAAAAATGGAGCAGAAGTTGTTCCGTAGGTCACAGTACATAAAGCGTAATCCTGAATCGGTTCTGAAGGTGAACTACGCCATACTATCCTCAACATGTCATGATCTACTGTAGGGTGTTTGAACTGTCTGAACATTTGCCTGATATCGGCGATAAAAACCACTTTCAATGATCTAAATCGCAGGACTATGTTGCTAATATCGGGTTGTAGCTTCGGTCCGGCGTGCAAAATCTCATTTAGAGCGCAACCGTTCGAAGTTCGCTGAGAAGCATTGAACACTACTCGGATCTTGTCCGAGGGATCACCCGGACGAACTACAGGATGGTGCGGTAGGTAATAATTAGCCAGTCCCGGGCTAGGGGGGGGGTACTCGCCGCATATGACCTAACTCTAAATATTCGTCCATGAATTTAATGTATGCTTGAGCTAAAACGGGATCCTTTTTTAGTCTAGACTCTAATCTGAACAACTGGCGTAGAGCTATATGTCTAGAATCCCCAAGAGAAGTTCTGTTCTGAGCAAACGGTAATGGGACTGTGTAACGTCCATCACTAGAACGCTGAACTTTATCGACAAACAACTGCTCAGCCTCCATTTCGGCCGGCGTCCATGGTACAGTTTCCTCGACAGATTCAATTTCGAACATCCTTTTGAGCAAATCATCTGTCTCATGAGACACTGAAGTATGAACTATCTCCGAGACTGTGTTTTCCACTACTGAACTATGAACTGACAGGTGAACTGACCGTGGAACTATACTGTCACCGGTTGAGGTGCGCATGTTGTCAGCCATTTGAAATAATGACGTAGGCGTACGAACCGTATTACTGACAGGAGCTACTGAATAAAGATTTCGAACTAACACCCTTTCCTTTGTCCGTTCGTGTTGTGGACTAGTAAGAATTGATTTGATTATTGAACTAGCGTCATCCTCCGCTGGCTGTTGTAATTTAGGCCTAGTAGGTTGGACTACCGTTTTCTGAATTTTATTTTTGAGAACTAAGTTGAAGGCTTGAACTATTTCCTTCAAAGCAGCCTTGAGATATTTATCATATTCCTTCTTGGGATCTAAAGTGCTACTGCTCACCTCAAGATTGACTTCGGTACTGACCACTGATCGTTGTTCACATGGTGCAAAACGAACAGAACGGTCGTCCGAGTTGCGTCTTCCTCCTAAGACCAACCAACCAAACTCAGACCCCATCAACCAAGGGGACGAACCAACTGGTAGTATTACCTTATCAAATTGAACTATCTGTACGAAAATATCCACTCCTAGCAATATTTCTACCTCGTCTCGTCTATTGAAAGATGGGTCGGCTAGTTGACTGTTAAAACCTTGAATGTGTGACCATTGATCTATTGAAAAACTAGATGACGGTAACGGCGCTACAACCTGATCTAATACCATTGCGGTGATTGGAAGACTACGCCCAGTTTTTGTGATTACATAAAGGGAGGTGATTCCTTTTAGTGATTGAACATTAGCACCAACCCCAGCGATCTGAGTATCAATGGGCGAGATCTGAAGTCCGATAGACCTAGCAACCCTAGTCGTGATCAAATTGATTTCCGATCCAGAATCCAATAATGACCTAACTGCTGTTTTAAGTGGCTTGATACCATCGGACAGGTCTACCAACGCAGTAGGAATGAGTCCCCTGGTTCCACCTTTCTTAATACTTGATCCTTTGCTTTGACCTAGTGCCGACCTATTTTGATCCCAATTCGTAGAGCTACTGATGAACGTATGGGGACGGAAGTCCACCGCTACGTTCGACTGGGGAGGCTCGCTTGACCTACCTATGGGACTGACGCCTATCCTACCTACGGGGGGCGACGTCAGCGGAGACTGCGGGAGCTTATCAGCTAAATATGAGCTAACTTCACGTGTAGTGCAATGACCACCGGGACCTGGGTTAGCACCTAAAGTAGGTATCATCAGTCGCCGATGATCGTCCACGGAAGTCGTAGGTACTAGCATGCACATGTTATGGGCAGCCGAGCTACTGCAAGAACTAGAACTAGACATCCTACCTAAGGGATCGGAATAATCATGCAACTTGGAACGATGAGTGGGTCCACCCTCAGCAACAATGCCAGAATAAGAACTAATCGGAAGTTTTATTGAACTCTTTGAACAAAAATTTTTTGAACCAACAGCCTCTTTTGAACGATTAAATGAACTATTTGAACAATGATTATCTATTTTTGAACTAAAATTTTGAGGGCTGTTGGTCGCTTTATATCAACTGGAACTTTCCTGAGCAAAATCAGAGCTATGAGCCTGTACTGGCCTGGCTTCCCCTGAACTATTAACATGCTCACTTGATACATAATTTGTCCTATAGCGAGGTTCTGAACGGGCGCGAGTCACTCTATCAGCAGAACTAGGCCAGGACTTTACTGGGTCGCGACTCCGTTCAAAATTTTCCCCCCTTGAACTATTTGAGGGAGGCATGAATTTATCTGGATTTTGACCGGTACCGGGTACCTTGGGAGCCCCGGACGGGCGCTCCAGATCCGGATGAATCAAGGCATGGTGTCGTTCTCCGCAGTGGCACTTCCTCTCGGACTGGCATCCTTCCAGGGAATGGCGGAACGAAAAACAGTTTGAACAAATTCTTGACTTTGAGACGAAGGCGATTCTGTTCTGCTTCGGTTCCCTCTTGAACTGCTGACAGTGGTAGATAAAATGATCGCCGGAGCAAAAATGACATTTTAGTGCGGAGTTCGGAAAGTCAGTGTTCGGGCGGGGGGTTTCGACGTCACCGGACGAGCGCTTTGAACTAGAATAGCGGTAAAGTCCCGAAGTCAGAGGAGCGGAACTAGCCGGCATCATGCGTATCAAAGACAGCTCGCTTTCCAAGAACTGCATCAGATCGGTCGCGGTTGGAACTGAATCAAGTCCTTGTGACTTCTCTCGATTAAACTTTTCCGCCAATGTCTGATCTATGCGGGAGAACAATGCCTCAAACATTAAGAATTCTGATAGATCCTCGGTGTCTATTTCCTTCATCGCGCGCAACCACGATCGTGCCGCAGCTAGGTATTTTTCGACTTGACCCGCTTCCGGGGTTCTGATGTGCGGTATTCCGGTTCTATCGGCAAATGTTTTGCGAGCTAGCCGGTATCTCCCGGAGTTCTCCGCCACAAGAGAGTGATATAGAGCTAAGTAGTCAGATCCGTCCGATTTGTAGCTCGAAAGAGAGGTTTTGGCTTCACCAACTAGCTTTTCTTTCAAGACCTGATATTTTATTTCGTCTGGCAGATTTGGTACGTTATGAACTGCCCGATCGAAAAGTGATCTAAAAACGGCGAACTTTGTAATATCACCATCGAACGTTGGAACGGTAGGCACTAGCATCTGCATATATTTCACAGCCTCGAATGTGGAGAGATCGACCCGATCTAACTTAGGTTCATCATCTCCCTGTGAACTAGCGGGATCGACTAGTGAAAGCTCCATTACCAAGTTAGCGATCTGTTCTGAGAGGGCGTCGGAAACCTCTTGTTCGAAGCCAGCGGAGTCTACTTCATCCCCCAAGGTGTCGGAGTGTTCTATATACTTCTCGATCATGCGGGTGGATCTTTCGGTTTGACTCGGAAGATCTAATACGCGTACTACCTTCATAGACCATGTTCTTAGTTTGTTGAATAACTTCCTCTGATCGTCATTCATAACGCCAACAATCTCCGGAGCTAGATCGACGATGGACATCGCGTCTTGGAACGTTTGAACTAACGGCAGATCTAACCTCGAAAAAGTCTGGAACTTGCTCAGCACCTTTTCGCGAAAATTCCCGGGTTTCGGCACCAAATGTTTGTTACCTCGGGAAGAAGAACTAAGAACGGTCACAACACAAGAGTTTTGGAGACAATATATATTGAAATACAACAGATGAACTAAGATGAATATAGACAGCTAGTTAATCGGATAGGAGCACGGAGCAACATGGCGAGCGGGCGTCGTCGGCAGGGTTACCCCAATGATCTGAATGGCAGCGGCCGCATAGAACTATTCTGTTCATTAAAGGACCTAATTGTTCTTTTCTCATTTATTTCTCCTGTTCTAGTTCTGGCTCATTATTGCTGAATAAGACCACCTAACGGTTGCATGATCATAATTAATTATGAACTAATTGGCTAAGCGGGAGAACTAGGAACTAACTTCGTACGGGTTGGCAGCACTGCCCTTTGGCTTCCCGCCTGATCTTAGGCGGGAAGTCCAAACAATGAGACTGCTAAATTGATTCTATACGACGGCGGGAATTTTCTGTCTTCCACGTCACATTACAACTTTTCTGGTCTTCATTTGTTTTCCGTGTGATTTTCCCGTGTTCTAGTGGTCTAATCTTGAATTAGGTAAATTCAGCTACTCCGACGCTGACAATTAGTTTACTGGAAAGCCAAATAAATTAGTTTTTAAGTTTATAGTGCCGAATTGGTAATCCTCGATACAATTTATCCTACCGTCGGGAACACGCCTTTAAGAAATAATGAGCACAATTCAAAAATTCCTTTCAAAATCAATCTTACAGTTTGAAAGATATGTACAAATACAAGTACAGTCATACGTTGTTCATAATACTCTAATGTATCCTGTCTTCTTTTTTTACATTCTAATGATCTCCAGTCTGGGATCTAATTACTTGGAAATAGGGGGAGAAATGAGACACGTAATCTGGCGGGAATGAACAAGGTATATTCAATAATAACTTACGTGAAACGGGCCGGACTTGAGGAACAGAGGCGTCAAGCCACAATCGCGATACTACTGTCTTATCGCATGACCTCGAACCCTCTCTTACCCTACTGAAGAAGTGTCTTCCGTCCTTGAGTGATTGTATCATCACACTCCCCCCCCCCCCCCCCACAGTGAGAAAATTTGGAGTCATATAGGGGACTGGTGATGCCAAATTTCAACTGGTGATGAATTTTGGGAGGCATCCCTGGGGAAACCATTCTGGCCCACCAGTTGCTTTCTGCAGTTGTCGGTTTACAGTTGGCTGGTCTGTGGGAGCCGTGCTTTTGCTTAATAGTGATCTGCAGGGTGGCAACCAGTGTGGGCGAAGTGGGTGAAAACCCAAGGGGAATTGGTGTTGACTTTTTGTCTCCTTGTATCAAGTTGTGGGGTTTAGGGACTGGGACCAGGGGGGTGGGGTGTGTTACGGGGTACATACATGTTCCTATTAAGACAGAATACAGAGTCCTTCAAAGTGTACAGATAAATTAATACTAAAAACTTGTCTTAGATAAAAAGAATAGATCATAATGAGTTATTCAAACAGTAATATGCTGGTAACTGAAAATTCTCCTTTGAAGTCACTGTAAGGTGGGAGATTGTTAGTGGGATTAGCTGGTTTGGAGGGAGGGGGGGGGGGGGGGTTGGTGTTTGAGACGGCTTGGTGAAGGTAACCTGGGCACCCCATAATAATATGTTTATGAATATGGTAAATTGCAAGTGAGTGTAAGTAATCAATTCAGGACAGGTTTCGCTTCTTTTTTTTACATCTGGATAGTGAACACGATTATTTAGGGCCGTGCTGGACAGTAGAAATTCCGATCGAAAACAGTCCCGAAGTTTGCAATTTGAGCACTATTGCGCACGACGTTCCGAAATGTATGCATTAGTAAAGATAGGTATTAGTTCTAAATCAACTACTTAGCCATGATATCAGGAATGTAAGAATTTATCGTTTGTTGCAGTGCGATTGTGACGACCAGTACTGTAAGGAGACGAAAGAAAGAGTGGAAGTTTGCCGACCTCAAGTGCTGCGGGCCACCATGAATGAGACCATCGTGTCCTGCACTGTGGCCCAATGGATTTGTGGAGCAGACACCCTCTGCTCCACAGCGCTCAACTTTTACCATATCTACTGCAGGTAACTAAAATTAAGATTTATTATGTGATAATCCATTAGTGGGGACTGCAACTATTATGAACTATGCATTCGGGAAAAATTCCAAATAAGTTGGCAGTAGCCAGTATTCATAATGACACCTTTCACTTCTTCATCTACTTAGGGTTTGAAGAGTTTTGCACAAAGGTGAAACTGGTTCGCTTTTTATTTTTGTATTTTTTATTTGGCATTACACTGTAATATACAGCCACATCAGCTTGGTGATTTTATACCATTATATCAAAATTAATAATAAATTAAATAATTCGTTATAAACTAATGTGATGTAGATGCTAAAATTGAATCATAATCGATAATAATAGTAGTTTTACTTGAAATTTTACTGAAGAAGGTTGATCTTGGCCCATCGTGGACCAAGGATTCCTTGGTGGTATGCTTCAGTGAACCGTCTGGTGCTCCATTTCGTCGACATTGAGGTGCTTCTCCTCGACAGATAGGGTACAAATACTTGTCGCAAAAGCCGCAATTTACTCGTAGTCGAGATATTGTACGTAAAGAAGTTTCTCAATGTTCCTTTTATAAAACCACGGTGCTTGAAGGGGGTCGGGTTTGATCCTTTCATAGAACGGAGCATTTATCAGAGCCACTGAATTTAGCCTTCCTGTTTTCTTTATGAATCTCGTTTGTGGAAGGAACAAATTCTCAGCCATAGTGGTATGATTCAGCAGGATTGTCCACCCCTTCTTTCGCCAGCCGATCTGCCTGTTAATTAGCCCGCAAGCCGGCATGAGCCTTCACTCAGATGAAGTCCACTTCAATACCCCTTTCGGAGCATCGCCTCATCAGTCAGAGAAACTGAGCAATGATTCCGTTTTTAACTCTCTTCAAATTACATGATTTAAGTAAGTGTGGAGAGTTGGTGCATATTAGGTGAACATAGTCACCCCTTCCTGAGACCACAACATAATGTATCGCTTTCACAATTGCAATTACCTCCACATTGAAGCTTGAAGTCATTTGCGGTTGACTGTGTACCTCGTTATTGTTGTTGGAAATATCGACGAAGGCACATCCCACCGAGTTTCTAGAGTTTGAGCCATCAGTTAAAGATTTGATTCAGGTTAACAAAGTTATTGTATTGCTCATTGATGTTAAGCACTTATTGATGTCCGTACGTAAATTGGATAACTTTCGCTGGACCCAGGAGCTCGGAATATGTTATCGTAAATGAGGGTAGCTTATTGGAGCGGTGAAGTCTTGTCAAATCCTACTTTTCTTGCGTGAAACTGTTGACAAGTAGGGACAAGTAGGGGGGGGGGGGGGTTGGTGTTGTTTTTGTAGGGGGGGGGGGGGGGTGTTGACTGTTGGGTGTGTTGGTAGTGTTGTTTTCATACTAGTCGTCGATCTCAATATGTTCGTATTTAGGGTACATTTACACTTTTTTAGCCCCTCGGGCTAGCTAAGGAATAGGTACAGTCACGTGGGTCTGGTAAATTTCACAATAATTGCTCATTTAACGATAGTTGATCGGCTGGGGGAGGGGGGGGGGGTTCATTGGTTAAAAAAATTGTACACCTTTTTTTTTAATGAAAAAAAAATCATGAAACATTCATTAACTACGTAGTTAATTAGCCTCATGAAGCAATCGGTTGGTGCTACAAAGCTCTGGGTGGTGTCAACAAATTTTTAAAAAATTTGGAAATTTTTAATTACCTAATGATAAAACAATATCTGTATTTGGAAAGATTTCGAGCTACTACGGCGTTTTGTAAACGTTTCCCCCCTTTTTTTTACTCCTTAGCAGTTACTGACAATTATAATTATATCATAAGATAACATAACTACTAGACCCCAAATGGAGTCGATGTACCAAATTTCATCAAAATGTGAACTACCTAGGGAAAGTGCCGCGTACGGGGGAAAATTAGTATTCGATTTTTGGATTCTACGTACCTTGAAACGTTGAGAAGTTTTTTAAATCTTGTGGCATTTTAGAGTCGATTAGATATTTAAAATAGGCGGATGAAATAAAAATTAGAAACACAAAATCCCCTTTCGCCCATTAGTTATTTATCCACTTTCTCTCGTGCGTAGCCTCGATCGGATCCATCTCCTGCGTTTTTGTGCTCTTTCGAATAGAGGTAGGCAAACTTTGAGTTTTATGAAGGATAGATATTGCCGGGTCACTAGGACCTTCAACAAATGGAGAAAAATCGAATTACGGAAAAACTTAAGCATTGGGTAGTGCTGGGAAAGAACCTTCCGAGTCACAGTGACGGAGCCACATTAACAACTGAATTCTCGCAGTTTCAGAATTAGCTTCCTGTTATTCACCTTTCAAGGATTAAAAGTCCTCTAAAATCAAGATTTTTCGCTCACGTTTTACGTTTAGACAATTCTGGGCAATTGTGTTTTCGTGTCTGTCGGTCTGTGTGTCCGCGAATCCTCGTAACGGGCAAAACGTACGAAGTTGCTGTCCGATTTTGATGAAATTTTCAGGGATGGGTGTAGATGGTCCCATATGAAATTCAAATTCCCGGAGTCATAGCAGTCTTTGTGCTTGCGTAAACGTGAAACTAACAGGCATAACTTCTACAGTTTTCATCCGAATTCGATTAAACTTTAGGGGTTTCAGTGGATGAGACGCTAGATGGTTCCTACCCTATGAAATGCATCACGATAGTTCAATGGTAGACAATGCGCATGCGCAAAAGTGAAATCGTTGTAACAGCCATAATTTCGACATGGATGAAATTTTCAAGTTGTCTATTCGGGACACTCGAACATTTCTTACTAATTTCTTCGCTATTGGATCATTGGTAGCCACTGCGCATGCCCATAACTTCTGCATGTTTCATTCGATTTCGATGGAGTTTCCTTGGATTGTGTGGTTGGACAATGGGTGGTTCCCCACCAATGTAACCGTCATCTGATCATCAAGTTTGGAGTGGTAGGTACCTTGAGATTGAAGTTTCGATTATCTACTAGGCATCGGGTCTTCTTTACAATCGTGTTATGGATACAAAAAATGCCACGCCTACTTCGGTGAATTTTAACGCAGAATGTGTTTTAGCCATGGACTAACTAGAAAAAAAAGCTAACGAAATCTGGGACGACAACATGGATAACGATGATACGGAACTAAGGATCGTGTAACCTGGTGATTCTGATTGAGATTCTGATTTAGTGGGAGGAAATTAGCGAAATTATGTTTCAATAATTACGTCCGAAGTATTTTAAAAAGAGGTAAACGGGGGTCCAGGGGGCTTGCTTTGTTTTTTTTTTAAATAAATTTTCCAAATTTTGATTAAAACCTAATAATTTCAAGGATCACTCCTAACTCCATATCATCGGCTTGAAGGTGAAACTGACCATTTACATTTTGACGATTTTTCAGTGTAGCCGTTCATAGAAAGAAAGATCTGTTGACGTAGAGACTTCTGAGGTCCATAGGAGAATGTTGTGCTGGGGATGGTTGTGTTTTTGTGAGAATGTTGTGCTGGGGATGTTTTAGAATACTGAGGCCTTTTGGTCAGTTCTTCTCAGGACATCCCACAGTTAGACTTGGAGGTCAACACTCTACGGAGAAAAAAACCACATGCAAATCCGTTTTAGACCATTCTGAGTCCAAATCCGCGGGAAAAAACCGATAGGTCTCTGTCTAGGTTTGTCTAGAATTTGCATGTTGGGTATCGTAGATCATAGATTTTAAAATGCTGTTCAAATTTGATGGTCGCATGTCGCTAGAAATCTAGACATTTTTTAATGGCTACGGGTGAGAATGGAAGGGGGGGGGGGGGTCCACTTTGCCGATATCAAAGTATCAACTTTCGGGCTATCATAATGTTGATATGTAATGAGTGATATGGTCCATATTTAACATACTCACTAAATTATGTTGGGTGAAACTGTTTTGTGCAATAGAAAGATAAATAAAAATGGATGTTTTATCGCTTACTGGTTGAGTTTGAAGTAATCCTTATCCAATGGGACGTCCCATGAAATGCATTCATTACTTAACAATATCTTTCACTTAACCATCTGGGAGAGGGCGCTAGGCTCACAGATGAATCTTCTTTCTCAATTTTCACGCGGATTTAGCCAGAAACTACCAAGTTTTATATTTTCAACTGATTAATAGCGTCTTTATCTACCAGAATAACTAAAAGTTGAAAGACCAGCTGTCACTTGGCCAGGTTTATACTGACTACAAAATTTGACCATTTATTGTCTAATAACGTTATTTGTTGGTTTTCAAAATTAAAAACGCCCGTCAAGTAGGTGTGGCACATAGCTTCCTCTTATCCTCAACCCGATTGTGTAGATCCGATGATATGCGCACTAGTTACTATCAGCCCGCGGGCGATGATTTTCATAGGGGACCATCAACATCCCAATCCGTACAATCTCTGAAAAACTTCATCGAAATCAGATGGGAAATGTAGAAGTTATGACTGTTACAAGGAAATCACGTTTGTGCTTGCGTAGAGCCTCTGAGCATGCGACAACATAAAATCTTTGTAGACATAACTTCTACATTGTTCATCTGAATTTGATGAAATTTTCCAGGATTGTTCAGATTGGTGTGTAGATGGTCCCTTACGAGTGTAGTGCAAGGTACTTGGGGATGATTGTTTAGAGATTAGCTACTATGTATCGTCTACAATCGAGTTAGGTATGGATAGGAGGAAGCTATGTGCCACACCAACTTGGCAGACATTTTGGTTTATTATTTTCAATAATGAACCTTTGGAATCGACAAGAAATTTTTTTTAACACCCCGTCAAAATTTGTTGGTTTACGTTTCAAGGTACGTAGAATCCAAAAGTCGAATAAAAATTTGGCCGTCCGTCCGCACTTTCCCCACTTAGCATTGACCGATTTTGATGAAATTTGGTATGTACGCCCCATTTGGGGTCTAATTGTGCCCCGAATATTTTGGTTGATGTAGGTCACTTCTAAGGGTTCAAAAATGAATTTTGAAATGTTGAAAACGCCCTAACTCAAAAAATGTTGATATAAATGTATTGTTTTTCCTTCAATTTAAGATTCTATAGAATTTTTAGAATTTTTTGAGACCACGCGGAGCTCTGTAGGACAAACCGTTCGCTCCCTACGAGAATTTAAGGGTTGGACGTACGATAAATCAGAAACACGAGTGTGAATCGCAAAAGAGGCTTAATCTCCGTTCAAATTTTAGCTGACCGAAATACGATCGATGTTTTTCTTAATGTTGTTCAGGAAATAATAAATCATTGTGTAATAATTAGCAGCGTTTATTTCCTGTATAAGGAGTGTATAGTTTTTCGATCGTTGCATGTTTATCAATCTTCTTGAGGACTGAGGAAAGCGATAAACCATCAAGGGCACTTCTGACTGAGAGCCGGAGTGAGGATCTTTTTATTGGTTTTCTTCCGCGGCCGCCGTACGTGTCAAGACGACAAGGCACCGGTCTTTGTCACCTGGCTGTTGTCCAGAGCGCATTATGGGGTACCGCGTTACCGCCCCACGGCTACGATGTTGGTAAACACGTGCTCGCGGGCAATACAAAGGAACGGCGGTGAGGGGGGGTGCCATGAAAGGGAGAGCTAAGTCGGTGACGTCATAGCGCCAGGAGATGGGAATATTCAGCCGACGGGCTCCACCGCTCGACGTGGGTGGTCTCGCGACTCTGGACCTAACGAAATCCGAGTCCCCCCCCCCCCCCTATTCCGATACAATAGGCCCCCCTAACTGTCACTCCGTCCCATTAAAATACTACAATGTTCGAAAAGTCCCAATGATGCGTAACACCAGGGTATGAGTACCAGTTATCGCCTTCTCAATGGAGGAGAATAATATATAGCATTTCCAAGTCAAATCAAGTCAAATTTTTCCGAACCAAAAGCATCTTTTTCCAAACCAAATTAAACTTTTTCCAAATCAAATTAATCCTTTTCCACAACATAACAATATACCTTCGTAAAGTATCTAATCTCACAAAATAAGTAAATCAGCAGTAAGTAGCAAAGATTAGAGAGAAATGGCATGCTTAGTCACGTTAAGGGGGTCTCAGTCGGTCGTCGTTAGTTCTTAGTATTTTGCGATATTGAAGGTGCAAAATCTCAAAAAGTTGTACCTAAATTTGTAATTTTAAAGGATTTTAGAAATTCATTAGTGCACGGCCCTAGGGAATTGAAAAACTGGAATATTGCCGCCGGAATCATCTGAATCGAACAATAATTGCCAAAGAAACATATTGTTAAGTAATGCATGCATTCCAGGGGACGTCCCATTGGATAAGCATTAGGTCAATTAATACCAGTTGGTAAGTGGAAAAACTTTTTCACTCGATCCCCCCCCCCCCCCTTAACCATTATCCACCATGACATTTCTAGCCGCATAGGAGCCTCGAATTTGAAGAGCATTTTGAAATCCAACATGCGAATTTCTGGGCCGAGCACACAACATTATGCCCCAAAACGCACGTTTTTTGAGCATTATCCCCCCCTTCCCCCCCCTTAAAACGCAAAATTCGAAAATCCGGTGACGTAGTGCACAACTAGATAGTTTTCCGCGACGAACAAAAAAAGAACCAGGAAAATCGGTTGAGAACTAAGGCCTGGGCAGACAACACAAGATTTTGTCACACACACATACACACACACACACACAGACATGCACCTATGGTTTTTCGCGGATTTGGTTCAGATTGGTCTAAAACGGAATTACTGTGTGGTTATTTTTTTTTCTGTTGAGTGCTGTCCTCCTTCACCCCAGATCGCTCGCACAAGGACGCCCAAGTCTTACTGTTGGTCGTCCTAAAAATGGGAAAAACTACTAAATAAACGGTTTTTCCCATGTTTTTCCTTTATTTCTCTGGCAATTATTGTTCGATTATGATGATTCCAGCGGCAATCTTTCTGTTTTTCAATTCCCAAGGCCCTTGCACTGATGAATTTCTAAAATCCTTGAAAATGTCAAGTTTAGCTACATTTTATGGGGTAAGACCTAACTGGATTAACTTTTTTAAAACTGGATTAAAAATTTTTGAGACCTTGCGGAGCCCTGTAGGACAAACCTTCGAGAATTTAAGGGTTGGACTTACGATAAATCAGAAACACGAGTATGAATCGCAAAAGAGGCCTCATCTCCGTTCAAATCTTAGCTGACCGAAATGTGATCGTTGTTTTTCTTCAAGTTGGTTGGTGGTAACAATGGAAAAGCCGTGTTCTTTGCAGACGAGTGATCTATATAGAAAATTAATAAACCTTTGTGTAATAATTTGCAGCGTTCCGTTTAGGAAGGAATACTCATTAGCCTCATCTTCGGGAGCCTCCAAAGGTGGTGTTCCAGTAATCACCGGGGAGCTACCCAACTATGTTCTGATCTATGTGTCTGTCTGTGGAGCGAGAAGGGTTTCATTCATTTCAAGTCAGAAGTCGAAGTATCTACTGTTTGTCCTGCGAAAATCAAAATTCACCATTTCCAATTCACTTAAAACGAATTTGCTTCTTTGATTGCGTAGGACTAAAATCTCAGCTACTCACTGACTCTAGTAGTAAACTGATTGTTGAGTACTGGGATCCGGCGCTAATCCGTAATTCGACACCTGATAACCAGATAACTCCACGATACTGAGGACCGGTTTCACCAACGCGGATTAACTAGATTAGATCATCGACCGATAAAGGAGCTCGCTATCACAGTTCATCCAGCCAACAACGATTTAAACCACATCGCTTCAAAACTCCCTTCCAGTTGGTTTAATTCTCCAATCCGTGGATAATATAAGAATCGAAAACTGTCAACAGATTTAAAATATTGTTGAGTAATGCATGCATTCCAGGGGACGTCCCATTGGATACGCATTAGGTCAATTTTAACCAGTAGGTAAGCGATAAAACTTGCATTGTTACTTACCTTCTTACTGCACAAACCTGTTTCACTCAATGAAATTTAGCAATGTAATTTTGTATTTATTTTTAATTTGTATTTTTTTTAATTTATTTTATTTTTATTTATTTTAGGTTTATTATTTTTCTATACAGGGTGTCACCCTAACTCGAGGACCAAACTTCAAGGATCGATTCTACAACTAATTTGCAAACTTTTTTGTCTCATGACATTTTTTTTTTAAACGCTTTAAAATTATACTTTTTTCACTTTTAAGATTTTGTTCGTGTTTTCGACCTTGAGCCATTAAAACGGCCATAACTCCCTCAATTTACTGGATAAACTCAAATATGAGTATACCGTTGGAAAGAACGTTAAATTTCCTATCAGTTCATCAGGACACAAAAGCTTTTTAAGCCTTTTGTATAAGTGAATAAATTGGTCAAAGTCAGAAATTTAAAACTTTCTCGAAAATCACCATTTTTCAGGCTGACTCATCTTATGTAATAAACAGCCGTATCGGCGGGCACTCAACGGAAAAAACTTGCCCAGAATCTCAGCTTGCCAACGGTCTATTAATTTATTCTTTTCAACATTCAAATTAGAAGAGTAAATGAAGTTTGAACGCCCGAAAACGTGTGTTTTACAAGCAAATCTAGTGTTTTAAGCGGTTTCTGGTCCCCCTCGACCTCAAGATGGCTTGACGATTTTGGTATCATTTCCTATGTAATTTTCTACGCTGAATCAAATAGTGATACTTCCGAATGGTTCCGACTGCTAGAAAGTGGATTTTTCGAAGAAAACCTTCGTTTTTCGTACATAAAATACGCATTATTCTTTAATGTGGTAGTGAGCATGAAGTAACACCTTTGAACTCAACAAAAACTTCAATCAACTAGAAATTCGGTGTTGTTATTGAGTTAAAAGGTGTTACTTCATGCTCACTACCACATTTAAGAATAATGCGTATTTTATGTACGAAAAACGAAGGTTTTCTTCAAAAAATCCACTTTCTAGCAGTCGGAACCATTTGGAAGTATCACTATTTGATTCAGCGTAGAAAATTACATAGGAAATGATACCAAAATCGTCAAGCCATCTTGAGGTCGAGGGGGACCAGAAACCGCTTAAAACACTGGATTTGCTTGTAAAACACACGTTTTCGGGCATTCAAACTTCATTTACTCTTCTAATTTGAATGTTAAAAAGAAAAACTGATAGACCGTTGGGAAGCTGAGATTCTGGGCAAGTTTTTTCCGTTAAGTGCCCGCCGATACGGCTGTTTATTACATAAGATGAGTCAGCCTGAAAAATGGTGATTTTCGAGAAAGTTTTAAATTTCTGACTTTGACCAATTTATTCACTTATACGAAAGGCTTAAAAAGCTTTTGTGTCCTGATGAACTGATAGGAAATTTAACGTTCTTCCCAACGGTATACTCATATTTGAGTTTATCCAGTAAATTGAGGGAGTTATGGCCGTTTTAATGGCTCAAGGTCGAAAACACGAACAAAATCTTAAACGTGAAAAAAGTATAATTTTAAAGCGTTAAAAAAAAAAATGTCAAAAGACAAAAAAGTTTGCAAATTAGTTGTAGAATCGATCCTTGAAGTTTGGTCCTCGAGTTAGGGTTACACCCTGTATAGATCACTTGTCTGCAAAGAACATGGCTTTCTCATAGTTACCACCAACCAACATGAAGAAAAACAACGATCACATTTCGGTCAGCTAAAATTTGAACGGAGATTAAGCCTCTTTTGCGATTCACACTCGTGTTTCTGATTTATCGTAAGTCCAATCCCTAAGTTCTCGTAGGGAGCGAACGGTTTGTCCTACAGGGCTCCACATGGTCTCTAAAAATTCAAAAGGTACTATCTTAAATTGAAGGAAAAACAATACCTTTATATCAACATTTTTTGAGTTAGGGCGTTTACAAAATTCCAACCCTTAGAAGTGACCTACATCAACCAAAATCTTCGGGGCACAACTAGACCCCAAATGGAGCCTACATACCAAATATCATCAAAATCGGTCAATGCTAAGTGAAGAAAGTGCGGTGTACGGCGGACGGACGGAAAATTTTTTATTCGATTTTCGGTTCTACGTACCTTGAAACGTAAACCAACAAATGTTAAGGGGGGTGTTAAAAAAAATTGTTTCTTGGTCGATTCCAAAGGTTCATTATTCAAAATAATAAACCAAAAGAAACACACAAATCGGTTGGAAATTTGGGGGGGGGGGGGGGAGAGTACACAAGATTATGCCCGAAAACGCACGTTTTTGGTTTATTATTTTCAATAACGAACCTTTGGAATCGACCAAGAAAAAAAAATGTTTACACCCCGTCAAAATTTGATGGTTTACGTTTCAAGGTACTTAGAATCCAAAAATCGAATAAAAATTTGGCCGTCCGTCCGCCGTACGCGGCACTTTCCCCAGTTAGCATTGACCGATTTTGATGAAATTTGGTATGTAGGCTCCATTTGGGGTCTAGTTGTGCCCGAAGATTTTGGTTGATGTAGGTCACTCCTAAGGTTTCAAAAATGAATTTTGAAATTTTGAAAACGCCCTAACTCAAAAATGTTGATATAAAGGTATTGCTTTTCCTTCAATTTAAGATTCTATAGAATTTTTAGAATTTTTTGAGACCACTCGGAGCTCTGTAGGACAAACCGTTCGCTCTCTATGAGAACTTAAGGGCTGGACGTACGATAAATCAGAAACACGAGTGTGAATCGCAAAAGAGGCCTAATCTCCATTCAAATTATAGCTGACCGAAATGCGATCGATGTTTTTCTTCATGTTGGATGGTTGGTGGCTTTGCAGACGAGTGATAAATATAGAAAAATAATAAACCGTTGTGTAATAATTTGCAGCGAATTAAGAGAATTAACCCCCTCCCCCTCACGATACCTCCTTAGAAGGCAAAATTCCGGCGCCGTAGTACTCAACTAGATTCCTCGTCGTACAAAAAAGAACCACGAAAATCGGTTGAAAAAAAAGAAGTGGGCAGAGTACACAAGATTTTGTCACACACACACACACAGACATTCATCTATAGTTTTTTCGCGGATTTGGATTCAGAATGGTCTAAAACGGATTAGTATGTCGTTATTTCTTTTATGTTGAGTGTTGTCCAAGTTCACCTCAAGTCTTACTGAGGGACGTCCTAAAAACGGATGAAACGAACGAGATTGACGGTTGAAATTTTTCCGTGAAACGGTTGATTATGACATTTATGGTTGTATAAATATGAGTAGGTACAATCTGTTGAAGTGCGTGCAGAGATTTTCTGCTTCTGCTTCTTGAATCTTTTACGACAATATCTTGCTTATGGTGTCAGCTGTGACCGCGTTCGCTACGGCACGAGTCCTTCAGCGACGATTCTCGGACCGGCTACTGCGGGGAGGCCGTGTGTTCGAGTCTCGCAGGGCTCAGGCCTCCCCCCTCGTCACAACCAACAAGGAAAAGACCAACAATCAGAGGATTGATTTTAAAGTTATCATCAAGTGTTTGCCAGTCATCACAAGAAAAGAGTTCCAGTTATCGACACATCTTTACCGATAATGTAGTTCATTTTTAAGCATCGTGTTTAAGGAGCGTGTCGTCTGCATCTTCCAGTTGCCTAAAATGCCAGAAGTTGAAGAAACCTCTTGTCTGGTTGTGAAAATAATGGTGATTTCTGGTAGTAGAAGGTGTTGCCACGCCAGTTATCACCAGCCTCTGTTGAGCATTGGACTCAGTTCCTCTTTTTAAAAATCAAACTTAGTGTCTTGTTTAACTGAAAATAGCGAACCCCTGTTGACTGCTGGACTAGGGAGCTATTCAGCATTCTAATATAGCAGACCATCGTTTTCAAGTCATTTTCTTAGAAAAATGTTTAATAGCAGCTTTAATAGCTGCATTAGTTGTTGACTTTCTTAGCAAAGATGTTCAGGGATCATGACGTATTTGAGTAGTGATAACAGCTACCTGCACTGGTGATCATGGTACAGTTACTCTGGAAATGTTTTAAAAAATCACTCTCCAGAATCAATTTTGCTTCCGAGTCTATCAAGGTAGCGGAAGCTTTATTTTCACTTTTCAAGGTTGAAAAAAAGTTCCACTCGTTTTTACGTTTAAGGCCTTAAACAATTTCGGTTCCGTGTCTGTCTGCGTGTCTATCTGTCATGAAGTACATGTAGCGGGCAAAACTATACGAAATTATTGTACGATTTCTACGACATTTTTAGGGACTGTATGCAGGTGGTCTCCTATGAGGGTAGTTCAAAGTTCTCAGCTATTGATGTTTTGAGATTAGCTACTATGCATCGGATCATCTATTACACAATAGGGTTATAGATACAAGGAAGCTATGTGCCACCCACTTTGCAGACTTTTTCATTGTTATGCACAAACACCCTATGAAGGAATTCGATGACATTCGCGGAATTTCTTCATTGTCATAGGTCGGTATACTCAAGTTCCATCGCCCCCCTTCTCCAGAACTAAAACCAAGGACCTGCATTAGCGTTAAAATGGACTTGATGTAACCAACTTACGGGTAAGGAAAGTAGTGCGTGGCGTTGCACCTGTTTTTCATCGGGTATTTGACACTTAATTCTACGGGAGGGATGGCCGCGGTCGATACAATTGCGATGAAATATTTTAGAATTCCGAGTAATTTGGAAGAGCAGCCCTCAACCAATTCCAACGTTTTTGGTAGAATCGGGTGTGGAAATTTGTATGCGTTTGTAGAGCTTGGATTCTGTACATTTGCTATCTATCCCTCTGCTCTTGGTTTTGCTACCGTTAGCAGGAAATCCTCTAAAAACGCTGCAAATTATTACACAATGGTTTATTATTTTTCTATAGATCACTCGTCTGCAAAGCCACCAACCATCCAACTTGAAGAAAAACATCGATCGTATTTCGGTCAGCTAAAATTTGAACGGAGATTAGGCCTCTTTTGCTATTCACACTCGTGTTTCTGATTTATCGTACGTAAAACCCTTAAATTCTCGTAGCGAGCGAACGGTTTCTGCTACATAGCTCCGCGTGGTCTCAAAAAATTCTATAGAATCTTAAATTGAAGGAAAAACAATACCTTTATATCAAAATTTTTTGAGTTAGGGCGTTTTCAAAATTTCAAAATTAATTTTGGAACCCTTAGAAGTGACCTACATCAACCAAAATCTTCGGGGCACAACTAGACCCCAAATGCTAAGTGGGGAAAGTGCCGCGTACGACGGACGGCGGACGGACAGCCAAATTTGACATGGATATGTCTTAGTTCTGGGGGTCATTCCAAAATTTTCGACACACAAAACAATGCAACGTTTTTTTCTGATGCTGTTGAACGCAGAAAGCTGAAGTTTGAGAGGCAGGGTCAACCGATACATACTTCTATACATCATCAAAGTTGATGATCACTGATCAGCTGAGTGAGCTCATCATTTAAATTGCCATCATAAGACATATCCATGTACAGATGTATCTGCATGCAGTTTTTATTCGATTTTTGGATTCTACGTACCTTGAAACGTAAACCATCAAATTTTGAGGGGGTGTTGAAATTTTTTTCTTGGTCGATTCCAAAGGTTCATTATTGAAAATAATAAACCAAAATAACAATAAACAGTTTTTCCTATCCAGGCGCACACCCTATTACATTGATACTCAAATCATCATCTTACTACAACTTGAGACCAATAAGTTGATCAAAATGTGACCCCCCCCCCCCCCCCCAACCATCTTTCCCATTTTTATTGCCGTTTTAACGATGAAGAGTTGTTCACATTTTTCCGACACAATTTTTGACTGATTTCAATGAGGTTTGTGGCAATTTTTTTCATTGTTGAATTCTACTTTTAAAATATATAATTTTTGGAGATAATTGCAGCATAAAAATCGGTCGAAAATTTGACTACGGTGCCCCCTTAATTTTACCAACACCTTAGTTCCCTCTCTATGAAACGTGTATTAGGTACCTTCCAACTTGATTGTTGTACTATCCTGCACATCACTAACTTCATTGCTGCAGGTCCATGTTCCTCGGGAAGAGGTGCTCATTACGGTGCGAGAACAGCATCAACATCCTGCGGCGTCAGGAGAAGGCAGCCAAGCTGAACACGTGCTTCTGCAACGGGCGGGAGGACTACGACTGCGACGCTATTCGCAGGAACATGGAAACCATGTGCTTCGTGAAGAAGTTGCCCCACGGAGTGAAGCCGCCGCCTCCAGCGGCGCCTGACGTCATCACCAATGAAGTGATTCCTCGGCATCATTCTTCCGCCATTTCTACATCACCTGCTCTCTTGACCCTCCTCTGCCTATTATATATTCACTGGTTTGTGGACTCCTTAGTTTTTTTTACTTAGTTGCTAAGTAGACGTTAAGTAAATGAGTGTGACTGTTAATCGCACCGGCGGGGGGGGGGGGGGGGGGTAGGCAACGCCTTAAGGTAGGCGTATTTAAGGATGTGTACAGTGTACAGATATACGAGGTCTGATCAAAAAGTTCCAGGACTTTTTGAAAAAACGCTTTAACACCACTTCTTACAACTATTCGGGTGTATCCCATTGGCTTCGCACAGACCTTTTCCTGCGGTGCTTCCATTGGTGGACTTGGAAAACTCATCTTCTGGGTAAACTGCTCCTGCGTTGTTTGTGTTTTGTTGGGCTGGGGAGGGCGGTCCTGACGTTTTTGGCGAGAAAATCGCGAATGAGGGGTGCGGTGTGGTGGAAACACCTCCTGTCGCCCAATCCTGTGACCTCTTCTGCCCAATCTTTTGGCGCAAATTTCTCAGGGGTTTCAAGGTACCGAAATCAATTAAATGTTTCACTCCTAATCCGCATAATACCATTATGATGGTAGTATCCACACAAAAAACTCAAACCTGCTCTCCTCGTCACCCCGAACTTACAGAGTACCCACACGTATATTCTTACATATTTTCTGTTTACCATACTGTAAACTATGCACAGGGCATGTTTTGAATACGTTGGGTCATATTCTACCCGTCCCCACAAACTCATAGAGTACCCACCACCAGGCTATTGGATTTTTGGGTACAACGAATACACGCAGGTTTTCATTATATACAGGGTCTCCCCGAAAACGTTCCCCCCCTGCTAAAATCGTCCAGGTAGTGGTAAAAACAAAATTTTTTTTTTGAATCTTCATGATTTTTCCCAAGGATCTCAAATATGACTACGGTGCTCATTGCGCACGTGCGCAATCGTGCGCAACGCACACCAACTTTGTTTTTTCAAATGAGACCCCCCATTTTTTATTGCAGATTTGGATTCTACGTAAAATTTCATGAACATTTCACCCCTCAACCGAATTTTTTTTGTTGCGCGCAACCCGCTCAGTGCGCGCTCAAAGATGCGCAACCGCAAGGTTGTTTCAAAATGTGCATGTACGAAGTACCTAAGTGTGATACATGACATTTTAGTATTTTTTTACGCTGAATCACGTGGTGATGTTAGTTTCTTGATTTTACTGCATTTTTATCAATTTCTCGACGAAAAATGAACTTTAAAAAAAGTAAAATTGCATTTTTACTCATTACGCATCTTCTGTGCCCATCCGTTAACTTCATCCTTGTTAATAAATTGGAATTTATGTTTTGACATTAAAAAAAAAACTCTCCGATCGCACGTAATTTATTGCAGTATTCTAGAGAACCTTGCTTCATAGCTACCGATATGTAGCTATGATTTTGTTTACTGGTTGCAGCATTGCATTTTTTGTGATAAAAAAAGAGTGCGGCGAAAAATTCCTTGACCTCCAGCCAAAAGACATATCCATGTCAAAACGATTGTTTATCACACTGGACTCTTCACTAGTAATTTCACAAGGACTCTCTACTTGTAATTTCTCGTAAAAAACCTGTCCTGTCTACTTGAAAATCTTTTTTCGATTATGTTGGAAAAAAGTTTTTAAGTAGACAGGGTGGTACTGCCCTTAAAAAATGCAATTTTCCTTTTTTAAAAGTTCATTTTTCGTCGATAATTTGATAAAAATGCACTAAAATCAAGAAACTAACATCACCACGTGATTCAGCGTAAAAAAATACTAAAATATCATGTATCACACTTAGGTACTTCGTACATGCACATTTTGAAACAACCTTGCGGTTGCGCATCTTTGAGCGCGCACTGAGCGGGTTGCGCGCAACAAAAAAAATCGGTTGAGGGGTGAAATGTTCATGAAATTTCACGTAGAATCCGAATCTGCAATAAAAAATGGGGGGTCTCATTTGAAAATACGAAGTTGGTGTGCGTTGCGCACGATTGCGCACGTGCGCAATGCGCACCGTAGTCTTATTTGAGATCCTTGGGAAAAATCATGAAGATTCAAAAAAAAATTTTTGTTTTTACCACTACCTGGACGACTTTAGCTGGGGGGGGGGGGAAACGTTTTCGGGGACACCCTGTATATTACAATTTTTTGAGAATTTTTAATTTTTTGAAACTGTACCTACTTATATTAGAAATGTTGTGTGGAATCCAAATATACCAAAAACACGATTTTGGATCCCATTTTTGGAACTTCGGAACACGGAGTGGTCCAAAAATTCTCCTCAACGAACTCATCCTTTCTTTTTGGCACCAATTTCGATTTTTTTAGATGCTATCTAGCTCAAGTTATCGTCTGGAACAAACGTTTTAAACTTAAGAAAACGCTTTAGAATGTTCCAAAATGGATTTCCATCAAGATATTTTTCAAAATTTTTCATCCTAAAATTTTGAGCTATTGCGTTTGCTTCATTTTTTTGAAAATTCGCTAAAAGGAGGTTACTCAGGAAAGCTAAAATCAACTCTAAGTCCTGGAACCTTTTGATCAGACCTCGTAGTTTGGGGAGCTGGAAGAAACGATCTCCTTTAATGTCCTTTAGACAATCCTATTACAACCAATAACAACAAATTCAGACGACTTGACATGCATAAGGCTATTGGAAGTTCTAAAAATTACTCTTCTACTTGATTATATAGTTTTAAAAAAAGCCAAAGGTTCCCAGATTGTTTGACCAAACAGTGCGGTATTTTCTTTTTAACCCATTTCCGGCCACTGATGCGTTTTCCCATCGACTTTTTTTAATTTTTTTTTTAAATATTGAAAATAGTGGTAATTCTTCGACGTTCGAGAGCTCGATGCGATTTTGGAAATTTTTCGTGGAAAAGGAAATTTTTCGTGGAAAAGGAAAAGGAAACCTTTGGGCCGAAAGCTTGATTACGATGCTCAAATTCGATCCTGGGCGTTGAGCGTTCTGGGCCACAAGTCGAAACGGATTCCGGTCCAAAAGATAGATTTTCACATGTTTCCAACAACAATGAATTGGATAAATCACATCGATTTGGAAGACTGAGGCCTCTTAAATCCCATTAAAGTGTAAAATTCATAAAATTTGGAGTATTTTCGCTCTCAATTGGTGACCAAATTATGCCTTATTTCGGCCGCCATCTTGTAGAAGAGTTCATCCTCCTCCTCTCACTACTCTGTTATTTCTACCCTTGACTTGAAATGGGTTAAAAATCACCAGTCTAAATCAATCAAGGGTGTCAATGAACACATACAAAACAAAAAATTTCGAACACAATGATATTTTAGGAAATATTTATTTTTTATTGTTTACTTTCCAGATAGAAGATACCTACAAGGGATGGGTATCGACCAGAAAGTAATCGATTATTCCATTCGGGATAATCAATTTACCAATTATTCAAGGCCTTGAAAATGGGATGTTTCAAAAATTGGGTACAACGAAAATAACGGACATTAAGTATGAAATTCATTCACAACAGAAAAGACTTGAAACAAAGATGCGATAATAATGCAATAATGCACGTATTTATGTAATAATTATTTCCAATACTTTTCATCAATGCCCTTGAAAATATAATTTCATTTCATTAGTGGTGCATTGTTATCAAGTGGTGTCATAATTTTATCGAATCATCTAACATTTTAAGTGTTTCGCCTTAATAAAAGGAAATAAGAATACGTCGATCTTGAAATCTCAGTGAAGAATAACTTTCGCTGATCGTTACAAAACCGTCAAATATCCGATTAACTACCCGACGGATATCCATTGAAGACCCATTTTATTAGATTATCGATCAATCTATACCCATCCCTTGCCTAACAACCTACACTAATTTATTGAATAAGTAATTTCTTCGATTAGGTACCTAGCAGGTGTCAACAACTTTTATGAACTCTTTAAGAACGGTTTTTTTCTGTTTGGCAGGCGACTTTAGTTGACGATCCATTAGTTCCTACGTGATATTAGCGAATCTACCTCAGACAAGCGAACCATCCTACTGGCGTGTGAGTTACCACCAGGACCTTCAAGCAGCAAAGCGGCAAAAAAAGACAAAACTTTTCAACTTGGATCATTTGTGCAAAATCAGAACAGGGACGTCGTGTGACGGTATCACAGAACCATAGTGAAGCAAATGATATATTACCACATTATGGTAAAAACCATCATCACGAGTAATGTCTAAGTTAGGTAGTCAAAACAGCAGTGGGAGTAGGGGGGTAGGTACCTACCTATCTTCTCACAGTAAATGAGCAGCTGATCGGTAGGTATCTTATACCTACTCACTTCCATCACAACCACTCCCCTCCAAGTTGCTCCTACCTACTACTATATAGAATCTGTTTTAATCACCATAATCTGTGATGGGGCTTAACTGAAAAGTACTTACGATTGGTTGATGCATGATTAATTTTTTTGTGATCGACTGGAAAGATTCGCGCAAAATGAGTAGTTTCTGAACTTATGATTTTTTGTTTTTAGTTTGTTGTTATCTTCTATTTATTTATATATTTATTGTACTTTTTCGTTGTACATTGTTGGATGATGAGTTTGTATATACATTGTAGATAGATCACGTGTCGTGTATTTATTGAGTTGTAAATAGTGTTATTGACGATATTTTTACATTTTTTAAACTATCTGAGAGAATTTAATTACCTATCTGAAGAGAGAAAGCCAAAGACCAAGGTCAAATCACTGTCTTCCAACCACTGAAGTTCAAAATATCATTAGGTGTTGTTAACTAACAATAAAATTAATGTTTTATACCTACTTTACGCATGTTTATGAGTATTTATTTTTATCCTCTACTCAGCGCTTTTATTATCTTTAAAGCCATTCCGGTCATTCATCTAGGGTAGGTGGAAGGAAGTTTCCGCAGCTTTTGTGATAAGGCGTACTAAAAACATATCAAATACTTTCATGGTAATGAGGAATTTCACCATGTCGGAATTTCCTATTTTTGACCCCAAAATCGGATTCAGCACCTCGAAAAACCTCCTAAGGCAAACTTTCAGCTCGGACTTCCTAATCTACGAATAAACAAAACAGTTTAGAAAATACGAATGTTTAAAAAAAGCGGGAAAATGACGTCATCCTGGAATAGTTCATTTATGGCCGCTTGAAGCGCTGAGATCGAGAAATCTATAGTCCCCAGATGCAAAATTTCACGAAACAGTAAAGTTTGAAATCGAAAAACTGAAGAAAAAAATAGAAAAAGCAAGATGGGGAAAATAAGGTTTCCCCTGTTTTTGTTTAATAACTTTTCTCTTAGAAAACACGATTTCGTCGTCCCAATGGGCAACACTGGGAGGAGACGGCGATCTGAACAGCCCAATCAGCGAGCGTTCCCGCTGCACGTCCGTTTTCCCGGTTAGTTTTGAAATCAAAAATTTTGATTGTCTCCCAAAAATAACAGGAGACTTATTTTCCGAAATCAGCCCGATTTTCATCTATCCCACACCATTAACTATTCAGGAAAAATACAAACAAAATTGAGTGAAATTCCTCATTTCCAAGTAGTGGGGGATTTTCGGGGATCGTAAATAATAACGGACAAGTTCCAATTATTTATTGGCGTCCCACTGAATCATTATTTTAATGGAATATATTTGAATTTGGGGGCAATCACACATTTGAACTTGCGGGAACTTCCCATCAAAAGCTAAGGGAGCCCGCCAGGAAAATAAATAAATCAAATATATGTTATGGTGGGTTCCTCCTCCTGAAGCTGACCTTCCTCTTCGTCGGAAGACATGGTATTTGCAAAGGAACAACACTTCCGAATTGTAAACTAATTTTATTACCTAACGAAACTGTAATATTTCAGAAACGGAACTCGAGTTAGCAATACTCCCCCTCGGACAGCATTTACTACAAATTTGATATCAAAATGATCACATGACACCTCGAAGGTTCACACTCAAGCGAGCCACCACATTAACTGTTCAAACAGAACTAGAGGCGGGCTTAAAGGTGCCCCCTCTCTTCTCTCAATAGTTTCAAAACCTGTCACGAGGGGATTTACGAGCAGCTAGTGACGACACTACTGTGTTTCTCGAGTTTCAAATAATAACGATTGTTTAAAATAACAATGTCAGTAAATCTGATGATAATGCAAGTAAAATGGAAAACGTTCAATCTGGTTCAATCAGGGTTCGAGTCTTCGTTTTCATCAATCCATCACATATACACTCCTGCTCAAAATTAGTGCACCACCATCCATTTGTTAGTTCCTCTTTTTCTTTCTTCCCTTATATATTGTGTATCCTGGACTTGCCACCAAGGAGCCCAGACATGAATCCGATAGAGCATGTTTGGGACATGCTGAAAATAAGAATTAGAGCCAGAGATCCACCACCAGACAATCTTCAGCAACTGGAGACAGCAGCGAAAGAGGAGTGGGACAATATCCCCCAGGAGGATATCCAAAACTTAAATAGAGGCATGGGTCGAAGGCTCCAAGCCCTTGTCCGAACTAGAGGAGCTAGTACCAAGTATTGAAAAGCTAAAATGGCATAATTCAAACCTTTTTTCACATTTGCAGTTTTTATCATTTTACCACAAGAAGTAATTTTTTTCTTTAATTTATTAAAAACATTTTTTTCTCGAATTTATGCATTTTTTGGTTATTTTTTTCCTTCTGTGTTTACGAACAATGTGTGCAAATGGATAAAAACTTGATAAGGGAAAAAAGAAGGGGACAAACGAAGAAATAGTTGGTGGTGCTCTAATTTTGAGCAGGAGTATATATTATGGGAGGAACGCCCAGGACTTACCCGGCGATGGTAATGAGGGATAAGGAAGGCAGGGGTGGAAGAGAATTTGCATGCAAGGAAGTGCCCCTCAGAGGTGGCGGCTCCTGCCCCCAAACTCAAGGGGAGCACAGAGATCAGGAGAGAAGGGACAGAATAGGTGCTTTTCTCAGCCAAATAGAAATTTCAACGATATGCAAATGGGGGATAAATCTCGGTAACTTTTTGACGTGATAACGTCTTATAAATTGGTTTACCGGGAGACACTTCAAGAAACTGCGTTACGCTCCGCTCACGGAGGGGGTGCAGCTCGGCGCTCCCTAAAGGCGGGCGGCCCCTCCCCTTCCCCGGCGCTCACAAAAGCGGGAGCACCCCGCCCCCCTTCCCTGGCACTCACTCCCCCCCCCCACCCTTGGGAAATACCTACTACCTACGGAAAATACCTACTCTGTGCAACTTGACAAAGAATTTTATTTTATCCTTCTTCCTACTATACGAATGAATATTAACATTAAAATTATTTTACCACTCAAAGTCGTTGTCACGTAAAACTTTCGCCCGCATACCGACTTTACAGGCAACAACACAGGGTTTTTTCATCTTATAATTGCAAACTATACTAAATACGTACAATAAACACAAAAAATGTTCTCTAGTAGTAAACAGAAACTCTGAAATACTTAACCATCAAAGGTCTAAACCCAAGCGTGCATCCATCTTATTGCAATAGCTGATATGTAGCAAAATAATTGTTAGTCACTTCACACCCATAAAGCCAATCTACCTTCTTATAATATTCAACATTAAACTTACGGTACGAATCTGCACGATTTTTAAATTTCAACGTCTGATAGAGTCCAGGTAGAGACAGCAAGGGGCGCTGATTGGTCAGGAAAGAGGGAGCTCCCCTCTTCTGTTTTCGCGCGTAGATTCAACTAGCACAGTACCTTCGATTGTGTCTTCTGTCAATAGCCAACTTACTCTTCAAACAAAGAGAAACAAACTTTGATTTTTTTTTTTTAATTGACTGGGGTGCTCACGCACCTATGCTCTTATCAGTAGCCACCCCTCTAAAACTAATACCAGTTCAGGAAAGGGCCAAGCAGGCGAAGGTGACTGGGAGTCTTCACGCAGTTGACATGGAGTGACAACAACCAAAGAGGACCAAAAAAAATAACGCACACATCCGTTTTGGGCATCCAGAATCCAAATCCGTAAAAATCCACAGGTGAATGTTTATATTTTATTTCTTCTTACGTTTCAATTTTCGCGTTAGCATATCGTAAGCCCATGCTGAACCACGCACAAATGTTGAGCATTCTGTACGTAGGTAAATTGTAACCCTAGGAATGATGAATTACGATGAATACGACCAGGATATCAATTAAATAATTCAAAACAGCCAATTTAGTAAAAAGACATTATAATTTTGAAAGCAAGGTGAAAATAACATTTATAAGAAAATACACGTAGTTAACACCCATCAGAAACTGAAACCAATATGAGGACGTTAAACATTCAGCACAACATTGAGGAGGTTCAATGGAAATAAATTAAAACAACAGGTAATGAGGGAATACTATATCATCTACACGGACCAACACCTACGATGGCATACAAGTGACCACTGAAGAGCTGCTATGAGCCCATTGTTGCACACAGTACTACATGATAGAATCTCTCAAATGAACTTGTAGTAAATAAAAAAACCTACCTGTTCGAAGAATGTGAATCGTGCCTGCAAATCGAAACAATGAGGATCGACCTATGCAAATAATATGGTTAAATCAGCGATTCTAGTATGTAGGAAGCATTTTTGCTCAAGGCAAAAACAACGACACCTGGGAGTACCTTCACGGTTGATTGTAATCAATGACATCCATTTTGTAATTCAACACCAAGACTAGACCTAGAGTGATCCTATTAGAATGTGCAGCTCATTCGAACTCATCTTGCTTCTGATACAAGATGCTGTTTTCAAGTTTGAGAAGTAATAGACAAAAACACCAGAGAAGATAAATGTAGGTTTTGTACACAAGCGGGAAGTACACCATTGATTCATAGAAATAGTCAAATCCGTAGCTGGACTCAAACGATCAAATCCGAGATGGAAGTAGTCGTACTCACAAAATGGAATGTATTCGCTCAAATAAATTCCTACATTCTTATTCATATTTGGAAGTAAATATAATTTTTTGCCTCTTAACATTTGATTTTGGCCTTATCTGCTCTCTAATTAGTCAAATACCATCGTAATTGCATCCTGGAAGGGATTGTGGATGAATCCGCGGATCAGGGTGATGGGAGCCCAAAGCACTGAAGCCTAGTGGCTTATTGTGCTACTCCGCGGATTCTGTTCCTAGTCAAAGAGTCCCAGCCCTCTGGTAAGGGCCAGTAGTGGTTTGGCTAGATTTGTGCTGGGAAAAACCTCCATGGGTGAGGTGACCCAAGGAGGTGAAACCTGCGATTTGATAGCACTTCGCAATCGAATATTATGTGGGAGGCTTCCTCTTCAGCCTCTCCACATAGCCTGCAGAGGGTTGTATTCTGGTTTACCCCAATGCGGTTGAGATGGAATCGGAGTGGAGTAAAGCCTGTTACCAGGCCAACCACTAACCTGATTTCTTTGCGGCTAAGCCACAGCAGCTCTTCTGTGGCGCTGAGGTTAGGTTTGGCCACCATGCGCTTACTTAGAGCATGCCCTCTAAGTTTTGACCATCTACCTACTAGTGGTTTCATTGGTGACCCACCGGTTTATGGTCGCCCTAAAGGAAGATTTGGGAATGCCGATGGCTGGCTCTGGACCAATGAACGGGGTTAGTGAGCCCCTTCTGGCCAGCACATCTGCTTTCTCATTTCCCATTACTCCGCTGTGCCCAGCCACCCACTCCAGAGAGACTCTGTTGTGTTGCGACAGGGAGCAGAGAGTCTGGAATCACTCGCACACTAACCTTAGTTAATGGAGGAAGCGGTTAAAGCCTTGATCGCAGCCTACCTGTCTGAGAGAATGCGGACGTGTACACCACAGTGTTCCCTCCGCAGAATTTCCCCAGCGCAGACCCTAATTGCAAATACTTCAGCCTGAAATACTGAGGCATGCACTCCCAGGTGAGCTGAGTAACTCCATCTGGGATTGGCCTCGCAAATTCCAACCCCTGTACCATTCCCCATTTTGGATCCATCTGTATACCAGAATAGGTCGTTGGAACAGCATTGAGAGATTCGCCGCCCCTCTGAAGGGAGAAAACAAGGTAAATTCACTACTTTCTTTCCCTCCATGAAGGTCACTATGAAGATACGAATGTATTTGTATTCGAAGGAATTTGTATGAGCGAATATATTCGTATTCGCTTATACGATTACGTCCATCTCTGATCCGTATTGGACTTCTCATAAACATCCAGTTTGTTGAGTATGTACATACATTTAGATTATCTACACCCGAATTTGCTATACAAAAGTAGGTAAATACAATGAATGTAGAGATGGCCGTTCATTTTTTGACCTCAACTCCACATACGATAGTAACTTACATTAAGTGACGTTTATTTTGGAAATTTAATACCTCCATCTTGTCCGAGTAACCCAGCGCATCCTGGTAACTATCATACAACCACGAAAAACCCTTTCGTTCTAATATTGAATACGAATAGAATACTAATTAAAGGCTAACATGTACACATCGTGAGGTAGAGGCCCTATGCAAAAGCCATACATTTTAGTGATTGATTTTCTCATGTCAAATATATTCCTCAAAACATATAATGACTAACTATAAAAGGGAAATGAAATACATCCCATCTATGCTTCCCAACCCACAGGCAAGTGTATTGAAACAGGACCACCATAGATGTCGGGAGGACATACTTCGAAAATTATCAGAGTGAAAAAATTCAAAATGTTAAAAAAGACGCCTGCCAAGTGGGTGTGGCACATAGTTTCCTAGTGTCCATAACCCAATTGTAAAGATAATCCAATGCATAGCAACTAATCTCAAAACATCAATCTTTAAGTACCTTCCACAATCCCTAAATATTTGGTAGAATTCGGGTGAAAAATTTAGTAGTTGTGGAGAACTTTTATTTTCAACATTAAAATGAAAACAATGCTTCCACTACCTCGGTAGACTCAGAAGCAAAAAAAATCTTAGTCCTGACACACAAAACTGAAAGACCTTCCCTCAAGCCAAAAACCTTCTGGTTAAGAGGTGTTTTGAAGTCGACAAAAAGACCTTCCATTATTATTGATAAATTAAAGTGATGTCATAGTCAGCAAATAATATTCATATATATTAATACACATATAATAGGACTATAATAGTAGTACGTAGATTCATCTTAGTATCGCTCTACAGTTGATAAAATATTTACAACTTCCACATATTTACAAGTTTTGTTTCCAATAAACTAAACTTTTCATTCATCAATAATCAAAATTCTCATCTCACAGCCTTTGAACCAATGAAACCATGTGGCACGATCACATTGGGATAAAACTAATTATAATTATAATCACAAAATATAGAAGGATCATCAGAATAAGTGTTGATATACGTCAATAAATAATTATGAGGAATAAGGTGCGGATACACTGCGGTAAGCCAGGTCCACACTTGCATCAATTCGGCCGCTCCGAACCTGCTCCGCTCTTCTGTTCCGAACATTGCAGCGCTCCGAACCTCGCTCCGCCCATACAAAGCTCACCCCACTCCGAACATTTCTTTGATGCAACATGAAAAACCGCCAAATCGGACTGCGCTCCGATCCCCAATCCTTTGAAGTTTTGCCGCCCTGAACACGCCAGAGGATCGGAGCAAGGTTCGGAGCGGCCGAGTGTTGCAAGTGTGGACGCGGCGGCTGTACTCGGTGAGTAACGAGCAAATGCTCGTCGATTTCCTACATGTGTAGCCAGGAGGACGCGTACCGAGTATTGGTGCTCGCCTCAGAGGCGGTTTTTTGGCCAAGTCAAGGGGACGAGTAGCGAGCCAAGTAACGAGCATCTGCCCTGGCTACACATTCGACCAAAACAGGGAAGTTTGCTGCCCCGAACACGTCAGAGGATCGGAGCAAGGTTTGGAGCGGCCGAGTGTTGCAAGTGTGGATGCGGCTGTACTCGGTGAGTAACGAGCAAATGCTCGTCAATTTCCTACATGTGTATCCAGGATTACGCATACTCGCGAATCGGCGAGTACCGAGTATTGGTGCTCGCCTCGGAGGCGGTTTTTTGGCCACGTCAAGAGGGACGAGTAGCGAGCCAAGTAACGAGCATCTGCCCTGGCTACACATTCGACCAAAACGGGGAAGTTTTGCCGCCCTGAACACGCCAGAGGATCGGAGCGGCCGAGTGTTGCAAGTGTGGACGCGGCTGTACTCGGTGAGTGACGAGCAAATGCTCGTCAATTTCCTACATGTGTATCCAGGATTACGCATACTCGCGAATCGGCGAGTACCGAGTATTGGTGCTCGCCTCGGAGGCGGTTTTTTGGACAAGTCAAGAGGGACGAGTAGCGAGCCAAGTAACGAGCATCTGCCCTGGCTACACATTCGACCAAAACGGGGAAGTTTTGCCGCCCTGAACACGCCAGAGGATCGGAGCGGCCGAGTGTTGCAAGTGTGGACGCGGCTGTACTCGGTGAGTAACGAGCAAATGCTCGTCAATTTCCTACATGTGTATCCAGGATTACGCATACTCGCGAATCGGCGAGTACCGAGTATTGGTGCTCGCCTCGGAGGCGGTTTTTTGGCCAAGTCAAGAGGGATGAGTAGCGAGCCAAGTAACGAGCATCTGCCCTGGCTACACATTCGACCAAAACGGGGAAGTTTTGCCGCCCTGAACACGCCAGAGGATCGGAGCGGCCGAGTGTTGCAAGTGTGGACGCGGCTGTACTCGGTGAGTAACGAGCAAATGCTCGTCAATTTCCTACATGTGTATCCAGGATTACGCATACTCGCGAATCGGCGAGTACCGAGTATTGGTGCTCGCCTCGGAGGCGGTTTTTTGGCCAAGTCAAGAGGGACGAGTAGCGAGCCAAGTAACGAGCATCTGCCCTGGCTACACATTCGACCAAAACGGGGAAGTTTTGCCGCCCTGAACACGCCAGAGGATCGGAGCGGCCGAGTGTTGCAAGTGTGGACGCGGCTGTACTCGGTGAGTAACGAGCAAATGCTCGTCAATTTCCTACATGTGTATCCAGGATTACGCATACTCGCGAATCGGCGAGTACCGAGTATTGGTGCTCGCCTCGGAGGCGGTTTTTTGGCCAAGTCAAGAGGGACGAGTAGCGAGTCAAGTAACGAGCATCTGCCCTGGCTACACATTCGACCAAAACGGGGAAGTTTTGCCGCCCCGAACACGCCAGAGAATCGGAGCGGCTGAGTGTTGCAAGTGTGGACGCGGCTGTACTCGGTGAGTGACAAGCAAATGCTCGTCAATTTCCTACATGCGTATCCAGTATTACGCATACTCGCGAATCGGCGAGTACCGAGTATTGGTGCTCGCCTCGGAGGCGGTTTTTTGGCCAAGTCAAGAGGGACGAGTAGCGAGCCAAGTAACGAGCATCTGCCCTGGCTACACATTCGACCAAAACGGGGAAGTTTTGCCGCCCCGAAACACGTCAGAGGATCGGAGCAAGGTTCGGAGCGGCCAAGTGTTGCAAGTGTGGATGCGGCTGTACTTGGTGAGTAACGAGCAACTGCTCGTCGATTTCCTACATGTGTAGCCAGGAGGACGCGTACTCGCGAATCGGCGAGTACCGAGTATTGGTGCTCTGCCCGAGCATCTGCCCTGGCTACACATTCGACCGAAACGGGGAAGTTTTGCGGGACTTGTCTAAACAAACTGATGGGACCGCCTTTCAGTTCAATCCTGTGCCCATTTCTCCACAAACACTATTCTCGATTTTTTACTCGTGTAGAGCTGTGTTGTGACCAGGGTATCAAAGGACGAATATTCGGCACTGGGCGAGTATACACAAGTATACTCGGTACTTGCCCAGAACCGCATGTGTATACGCACCTTTAAATTATTACAGAGTTTGGCGAAACATTCACAACAAACATCCCGACCTAGAAAGATTGGGTTCCATAAGCTCTCCACCGTACTATAATAAAATATTCAAATTTTAAATTAACAACATAAAAGTTCGACTTTTTCAAACTTTTTTTCTTCATTGTACTGTTTCTGATCCTAGTGATTTTTATTAATTCGAGGACCCTATGATTCCATCTTCATCATGCATATCATCAATGGTAAAAGATACATTTATAAAAGAACAGAGTAAAATAAGGACACAACATGAGTACCTATAGATGGACTCTGCCAAACAGAAACAGAACAGACCAACAAGTATAGTGGAATTTTTGGCTTAATTTTCACATGGATAGGAGACAAACTCGAGACCGAACAGGAAGGATGGCCATTCCCCATATAAACGTCAACACACAGAGCCTTTTTTATCTCCTGCTTAGTTACACTACTCAAAAGTGGATAGAATGGAGAATCCTTTAGTCACGACTTTCGTGAGTTTCATTTGATTAAATCAGATTTTCGTGGAAGACTAGACCATTAGTTACAGGAAAGATCAAAGTGAGTGCTCTCGAAAACATATTCTACAAGAGTATTCAACAAATGGAAATAACCACATAACACTATGAAAGAACAATAAACTAAATTAAATATTGATCAAAAGAATAAATCATTAAAATGTAATTAGCTTTCAGCTCTCGATCGTAGGAATAGAGTGATGACAAATTTAAAGTAAAAAAAAAGAAAACCTATCTGCCACAAGTGTGTAAAATTGCCTCCAAACATAAATTTTACTCCTCGATAAAAAATAGTTACGTTAAATAAACATACATGCTGTCAAAAAATTGTAAAACATAATATAAATATGTTCGAGTAAGACTCAAAGCACTTAATAATATCGATGAATAAAAATAAACTAACCTAACGAACTTTTGAATTCAACATTTTTCAAAACATAAAAAAAATAGAAAGCCAAATGGAATTTCCATTTCCAAGTTGAATTGTAAGAATGAAATTTAAAAAATACACCTGCTTATTTAACTGCAAAAGATACAGGCTGGGCACCTACACTCCTGCAAGGGTTTTCAGTCTTGTCTTGATTAAATCAGTAATAAATAGTTCACCAAATCATGGGGAAAATACATTCACACCTGCCAGAAGTGCATGAGATGACAAATGAAAATGAGAAAAATTATATCTAACAACTTTTGAGAGTATAATTTGTGACGAAAATGAGAGTAGTGACCTCACCAACCCCATATTTCTCACTCATCAAACTTTTATCAAATCAACACAACCCCCTCTGCTCGCCATAAGCAGGATTAAGGACATCACTGGTTGAGCCTCGACAAATGGGGCAGTACCACAACCCTTGAGGTGGTTTTTGAATATTGACGCATTTGAAATGGTACCAACCGATTTCGCAGTTGCTGTTGTCGCAATATACCATTTGGCCATGTTCTACATCATCGCAGATGCAATATCTTTGGCTAGTTTTGGATTCTTTCGTTTTGACGGCGGGTGGTTCTTGTGAAGTGATTTTTCGTTTTTTGGGAATGTTGAGTGTAGGACCTGAAACAACAAGAATGAAAACATGATTAACACGTCTTAATAAATCTGTGACTCACATACGAGCAATTTGATTCCTGTTCAGCATTGAGCCCTTGAAGGGGCTATTGTAATGTAACGAATTGGCACTTCAACACAGTCTTTGAATATTTAGTGAATTATATTTTTTATACAACTTGTTGATATTACAACACAACACAAGCAAGTTTTAAAGTCAAGCGAATAATCTTTTCCTGTACAACACCGGTTGAATAAAATTACCAACGGGTGTTGAACATTTATGGTTCATCGAGTGAATCAACCTATTGCACTCCCCCTCACGAGATGGTTTGCTGGGTTCCTTTCCAATCCCAGTTGACGTCGGAATTCCATCAATTTGCAAGCCGGTACTGCCTTGGTAAGGATGTCCGCAGGCATTAATTCCGTTGGGCAGTACTGGATGCTTACGTCTTGATTATTCAGTGCTTCACGTATGAAGTGTTCCTTCAATGCTATATGCTTTGATTTCGCATTGATAATCGGGTTCGCTGCCCAGCTTTGTGCGGCCTGATTGTCGTTCAGCAGGTCAATGCAGTCGTGGCGAATCCCGATGTCGTTGGCAAGGTTCTTCAAATGGATTGCTTCTTTAGCGGCTTCTGTTAGCGCCATATACTCGCTTTCCGCTGTGGATTGAGCAACGGTTCTTTGTTTCTTTGCTTCCCAGCTAATTGCAGATCCAGCGTAGGTGAAGAAGTATCCGATGTATGAGCGACCGTCGATGTTACAGCATCCCCAATTGGCATCGGTATATCCCCTGATGGGTTGTCCGGTTTTTCTGAATACAAGGCTCAAGTCTTTGGTCCCTTTCAGGTATCTCACGACATGTTTTGCAGCCGACCAATGTTGTTTTCCATGGCATGAGTTGAATTGTGACAAGTAGCTAACTGCATACGCAATATCTGGACGGGTTGCTGTTGCCAAATACATGAGCGACCCAATCAGATTTTGATATGGCACATTTGTCTCGTCCGGTTTTGCCTTTTCAAGTTTTAACCCTGGTTCCATGGGTGTTGATAAAGGTTTGCATTCCTCCATTTTGAATTTGTTAAGTATTTTTTCAATATACTTTTGTTGAGTCATTTGAACTGAGTTTTGAGTTTTCTTGAATTCTATGCCGAGACAATAATTTATAGATCCAAGATCTCGCATAGCGAAACAGTTCATTAAATTTTGTTTAATTTCGTCCAATTTAGATTTGTAAGAAGAAGCCAAAATCAGATCATCTAAGTATACTGCGAGAAGTGTTCTGTCTCCCCCTTTCTCGAGTACGTATAAACAAGGGTCTGCAAATGATGGTTCGAATCCCAGTGCTTGAAGTTGGGAATCAAGTCTTTTGAACCATTGTCTACCTGCCTGCTTCACTATGATTTTCATAGGAGACCACCTACATACCAACCCGCACAATCCCTGAAAATCTCGTAAAAATCAGAGAGTAACTTCGAAAAATGTTGCTCATTACAAGGATTCGCACACATAAGCACAAACCAAAAACGCTGCAAATTATTATTATTATTATTATTATTATTATTAATATTTTTTATTATTATTATTATTATTTTTTTTTTTTTTGGTTTGTTTCTATACAGATCACTCGCCTGCAAAGAACCTACAACATATCTAGGTACTTCACAATAAAGTTTATTTGGAAGAAATAAACGCTTCGCACTTGATTCGAAGAAATAAAGAGTTGCGGGTGCTTTCAATAGGAAATGTGATTAATGGTTGCTAAGGACGCATAACTGAGTACAACTCGAAGAAAAGAACAACGATCGCATTTCGGTCGGCTAAAATTTGAACGGAGAATAGGCCTCTTTAGCGATTCACACTCGTGTTTCAGATTTTTCGTAAGTTCAACCCTTGAGTTCTCATAGGAACCGAACGGTTGGTCCTATAGAACTCCGGGTGGCCTCATTCGATTCTATAAATTCAATACCATTTTAAATTGATAAAGAAAACAATGGGTGTGTATGAAATTTTTTGAGGTAGGGTGTTTTCAAAATATCAGCCCTTATTTGTCAACCCCAAGAAGTGGGGGTTCACAACTACACCCCAAATGGAGCCCACATACCAAATCAAATCAAAATCGGTCCAAGGAACTGAGAAAAGTGCCGCGTAGGGCGGACGGTAATTTATTTTTTTCGATTTCTACGTACCTTTCAAACGTAAACTAAAAAAGTTTGAGGGGGGGATTTTTTTTCTCGGTCGATTCCAGATTCATTATTGGAAATAATGAACCAAAACGTCTGCCAAGTGGGTGCGGCACATAGCTTACTCGTATCTGTAACCCGATTGTACAGATAATCCGCTGCATTGTAGATAATTTAAAAACATCAATCTCAAATTACCTTGCACTACCCTCATGGGGGACCATCTACACATCAACCCACATAATTCCTGAAAATGTCATCAAATTCGGATGAAAAATGTAGAAGTTACGGCTGTTACAAGGATTCTACGTTTGCGCAAGCACAGAGGCTATTATTGATCCAGGGATGATGATTTTAAAAGGGAACCATCTTCACGTCAACCCGCACAATCCATGAAAATTTCATAGAAATCTGACAGTAACTTCGTACAGATTCGCCCGCTACCAATTTTAGAACAGAGTGCGCAGTGCGCAACAGTGTGTAGTTGTCCTCAACCGCTGTGCCAATTTTGATGGGAATTTTTGCAACGTGCTAGTTACACTCTTTGATGGCGAAAGCCGGCGTCAGGATCGAATTCTACCCTTGTGTTGCCCGAGGAATAAATGGAACCTGCCCGGAACCAACTACTTCTTATCAGCTCATCAAAAATCCACAACATTTGATAAATTAATTATAAATTGCACTTTTGAAAATTTTTTGATTCTTAGATTTTTGGATTCTACGTACCTAACCAACAAGTTTTGAGGGGGGTTAAAAAAAAATTTGTTCTTGGTCGATTCCAAAGGTTCATTACTCAAAATAATAAACCAAAACACTAAAACTAAAGTAATTTTTCGCACTATTTGAGTTGGCACCCCTGCACCAGCCCCCATTCTCACTCCCATGGCCCTGTGACCTTCAATTAAGTTTTAAATCTAAATCCTGCTGGCGGACACAAAGGGTTGGGTCACGAAGACATAATACGTCTGAGAGAATGGCCGGAGTAGCTCCTAGCGAAGTTCCCCAAAGGGCAATGCCCAGGCACATTCTCTCATCTGCTAGAATGAAGACATTTTCAACTTGAATATAAACATGAGTACACCACATCGTCGTAGTAACAAAAGTGGAGAAGCTAAAAATTGAAGGAAAAAATAACACCAGAGAGAGCAGTATTTAGCACAGTACCAATGAAGTTGAAAATCACGGGTCTGTATGGAACTCAGTACCAGGTAATAATTTTTTCGGTTCAGCAATTTAGGTTTGCTTGGAGAATTAACAAACGAACTTTGAGAGTTATTATAAGATTACTTACGTTTTAATCGTTTGGGTGGTGCAGCTATGGGATATCTTGGTTCATCTGAAACCAAGAAAATTGAAATGGATGAACGAAGAGCGATAAAGGTGAATTATATTCTTTAAAACACTGCCCTTTCCCAAACAACCAATAAGAGAAACGCAACAATGCTTCAAAACTTCCTTGAAACTGGGAAAGATAAAGGCATACAAAGGAAGAAGGCTGCAGGTCGTCATTAGTAATGGAACATCTCCCATAATAACAACATGGAAACGACCGCCGCTTTCCATTAGTAATAAGCGTTAGACTATCCTTCCAGCTAATCAAACCAATGATACTATAAGACACTTCAGAATGCATTGAACCAACTCATCAATAACTCTCATGATCATGGTAAATGATACTTGATGTCAAATCATTAAATTTTGTTTCGAGATTCTGCATTCTGTATTATACCATAAAGCCATATTTTTGGGAACAAGCATGAATAATTTTCAGAAGTTAGTTGTCCAATAAATTAATATACAGGGTGTCTCAAAAGTTGTTCACCCCCGGCTAAAATCGTCCAGATAGTGTTACAATTTTTTTTTGAATCTTCATGATTTTTCCCAAGGAAAAATAAAAATAAAAATACAAAAAAAAAACTACAGAAACAATTTTTAGAAACAAACAGAAACAGTTTTGGAAGAAACAGTTTTTGGAATTTTCGAAATGGCGGTCGAAAATTCGGTTGTTTTAGAGAAAAAAGACCATGGAGTCCTCTCTTCAGAAAAATAACGGGCTGTATTAGCACGAGGCATAATTCCGTACTCACGTCTTCAAGGTAACAAAGAGATTAAATCGGATCTGAGATGAGTTCAGATGAAAGTAAACAGTTTCTTCGCGTATCTCGTTTCAGGATTCTACAATGCTTCAAATCGTTTCTGAACTCTGTATCATAACAGTTTCCGAACTAATTCAAATCGCTTCATAACTCATGAGGACGAGAAAAAGAGCGACTTTTCGCTAAAAACAACCGGCCGCCATTTCAAAAATTCCAATCAAATTCAAAAATGGATATCACCGCGTGATTCAGCGGCGGAAAATAATGAAAAAACATGTGCCACACTTGGGGTTTACGTGAATCCATATTTTGCGCAATTTGGTAGTTGGGCGACTTTGCGCGCTCATGGGACGGGTTGCGCGCAACCAAAAAAATCAAGTGAAGTGTCTAAAATTTATGAAGTTTTGCGTAGAATCCAAATCTGCAATAAAAAATGGAGGGTCTCATTTGAAATAACGAAGTTGGTGTGCGTTGAGCACGATTTGCGCAATGCGCAATATGGTCATATTTGAGATCCTTGGGAAAAATCATGAAGATTCAAAAAAAAAATTTTTTTTACCACTATCTGGACGATTTTAGCAGGGGGGTGAACAACTTTTGAGACAACCTGTATATTACTTATAAGTAGTATTAATTACTTATATTACTTATAATTAATATATATATTTACTTATAAGTAGGTATATATCTGTTACGGTGAAAGCCCGGTGCCCGGTGAATGTCCGACATTCGCCGGTAATGGGGTATTTCGGTGGGTCGGAAATTCAGGTTTTTGACCTCAAATTTGGATTCAGCACCCTTGAAAACCTATATACTACAACTTTAAGCCCAATGATACTATAACATGTGGTAGAAAAATTAATTAAAGAGATCACACGTTTGAAAAAGGCGGGCCGCTATAAATGCACACACACTAGGCAAGGACTACGCCGCGCGCGTGTGTGAGTACTATTTTGTAGTATCCAAGAGGTCTTTCAAGGGTTTCCGTGCATGGATACTTTTTTCAAAGACAGTTGGCTAGCTACGTCACGATTGGCTAGCTACGTCACACTGTTCAAATCTTCAACTTTCCTTAGCTTCTCTGATTTTTTAAAAACATTTTCTCGACGAACAGACCCGATTACCGTTATTCCTGAGCCATACTCTTTTGAAAAAATAAAATAAAAAAATTGACCGAAATACCCCATTGTCAACAATCACCGCTGCTTTTGGTGAAAGCCCGAAGCAACAATGTTTGTCGGGCTTTAACCGGTGAATGCTAACAATGACCAAGGCTAGTTGGTGAATGTGCGAAGTTGAATCTGGAGCCAACGAAAATCTTCATCTTTGAGTGGGAATACAATGTAATAACATAAGTTACAAGTGGTATAACACCTCGGTGAATATCAACAATCACTGGTGATTCTCAGCTTTGACCAATTTCGAGCTTTCACCGTAACATATCCACAATGTAATAATACATTCTTGATCAGCGTTAAATTTCCTACTAGACCTCAAATTCTTTATGGATGGTTTGGGGCCACCCAGTATGGATTAGCGATTAGTCACACTATCGAGGCAATGGATTGGACTGATTACTGGGTAACAACTTACATCTCTCTCTAACGATTGGTAATGCCATAGGCTCTGTTGGGTCACCTGTAGAAGTAGAAGTATATTAGTGCAACATAATGCAAGAGGCAATTGTCATAAATTCTGTTCTTTTTTATACTTATTGGTAAGGGATAAACAAAAATCGCGTTGACTCAAGCTTTTTCTTTTTTTTCATGGATTTTCAAACTTTATAACACCAAAGGGAAGCAGGGTGCAAGTTGATTGGGAGTCGCTAGGTGGCAACAAAAAAAAGTAACTCGTGTAAATGTAACTTTGGAAGTGGCCCATTTTCATGAACAGCCAGCAATATTGTTAACCCTTATGTGCACGATCAAACTATTTTCCCGCCAGTACTCACTGGTGGCACTCAGTACCGCACTTGAGTTTCTGGCATCAGTCAACTACCTGCTCTCCAATTCAGTTGTGTTATAGCTCTAAAACGAGTGGGTAACACCCGCCGTACTTTCGTAAAACGTTATCCTACAAAATCTTATACTTCATCAAAGTAAACCAACTCAAAACATAAATAAATCGTAAAATTCTCGTTTCACTCAATACAGTAGAGTATTTTTGTATGTTGCCAAAACGAGGAGTTGCAGCTATAGCAAGCACTTAAGGATGATAACCGTTCTACAGAACTTTTTCAAGGTTAATTCATGAATTCATCAACACTTCAGAGTGAGCAGGAACGTGAGGCACGTGTTGGCCCAATGGTATGGCTAAGTCCGGTGTTCCAGCGAGACAAAGGCCTAGAAGACTGAGCATCGTGTTTGGGTATTTCATTGGTACTGTGGGCATTGAACGAGGTAATTTTCTAGAAAATTCAATTAAGTTAGAAGTTAGGTAAAGCTGCCTGCCACCATGAAGCTGACTCTGGGGAAAATGGAGTCATAAGTTAACAAATCCATAGAGATTGAACATGCTGCTGCTAGGCATTGTGAGAAGATTTAGTCAAAAACAAGAGGGCAAGGAGCCCTTTTTTGTGCTGACCAGTGATGTTTCAAATACTGGGCTCAGACACTTAGCACTCCTATACTCTGTCAGATATTGGAGAGTTTTTGCATGCCACTACCGAGGCCCGAGGGACCTCCTCAGTGTCAGCAAGGGAGACCCTACAGTCAACAGTGAGGGACGATAAAAGTGTTCCCCTGAGAGTCCCCCCATAGCAAACAGGCCTCCTCCTTCAACTAGGAAGCACTCCAGAATAATGTACTGCGATGCTGCGTTGATGCATACAAATACTTTAGAAATGACAGACTTCACTACGAGCTGAAGATAGAATCTGTCAATGAGGTCATTTGCAGCCAAGCCATGAATCACCTTTTGAGGCTTTAAGATCGTGTAAATGAGGATGTCATCCAGCTTCTCAACACAGATGATCTGCTTAGAAGACTTAAGAGAACCAAGCCACACGATCTAATCCACTTAGTGTGACCATCATGAAGTGCAAATTTCAGGACAATAAGAACTAAGTGAAGTATCTTAGTTTTATTAACGTACACCAACTATGTATCAGAAGAATGTTGCTTATAAGTTGTAACTTGGTGCAATAAAACAAATCAAAAAAAACTGGGAAGCACCGTCATTGCAATTCTTTTCCTAACAGAGCCCGTCCAATTTTGGCTGAACCTCGAAGCGGATATAAAAAAAAGCAATACACAAAGCTGCTAATATGATAACTTGGCTGATCATAACTGACTGTATAAAAACAGCAACAAGAATTCCATTTAGAAAATCACCTCCAAATTTAACATGAACATGAACAACATCTATTTGATTTGGAACCATAATATAAATATAAAAATAGTCAACGTACTGAGAGAATTGAGCACATCTGGATCGAAAACAGCCAATTGACCTAGAAAAAAAAGTTAGTTAGGGGTTAATAAGGAAGTGTTCAACAATTTCAACTTATTTTTTGAAAATTACGAACTTGAAACTTACTAGAAACCGGTTTCTTCTCAAATTATGATGTACCTATAGATATTTTCACAGGGTCTTGGTTGCATGAAACTGCAAGAGTCGCTACATCAGGTTAAACCGTCTTTCTCTAGAATCCATCAGCATCGCCAACAACTTGGTGGAGGGGAGTCGGGTGGACCCCCTCCCCACACTACTGCGGGCGATTCATGCCTTATTCGGCCAATATTTTATTCATAGCTACCTAGTTTGTAAGTTTTTACGTTTCTATACTTGTGAAACTTGAAGAAATAAAGAATTTGAAATTTGAAACTGTGGCACTAATAAACCACAAGTAAACTTTTTTATTTTCCACTGCATCGTTAGTTTTTTCCCCAGAATGCAATGTGCTTGTGAGCCAAAAATGTGCTCGAACGGACCTAACTTCGTTTTGTCAAAAGAGTGTGATCACCAATTTTCATAGGAAATTCATATGATACATCATAATTTCTTAATGCACACACAAAATGCATACACTAAAAGTAGCCTCCTCGAATCCCAAACATGACAGCGTAGATAATCCAATCAATTAGCATAGGGGGTCATCAGAACGACATTCCGTAACAAAAGTGAACCATTAATGATGAGAAAACACTATTCAAAATTGATCAATTGAGTTTGCGTGTGATCGGTATAATGGGGTATTTCAGTGGGTCGGAAATTCAGGTTTTTGACCTTAAATTTGGATTCAGCACCATTTAAAACCTGTATACTCCAACTTTTTGCCCATTGATACTATAACATGTGGTAGAAAAATTAAATAAAGAGATCACACGTTTGAAAAAAAGGCGGGCCTCCATGAACGCACACGCACGCGGGTGTGTGTGGGTAGAATTTTGTAGCATCCAAGACCACGAGGCGTTCGAGACCACACAGGATTAGTGGAATGTCTCGGTCCAAGGTCAGCAAGTTAATATGTCACAACATTCAAATCTTCAACTTTCATTAGCTTCCCTAATTTTTTCTAAACATTTTCTCGACGAACAGACCCAATTACCGTTATTCCTGAGCCTTACTCTTTTGAAAATAAAATTTTAAAAAATTGACTGAAATACCCCGTTCAGACTAAGATAGAATGAGGAATTTCACCATGTCGCAATTTCCTATTTTTGACCCCAAAATCGGATTCAGCACCTCGAAAAACCTCCTAAGGCAAACTTTCAGCCCGAACTTCCTAATTTACGAATAAACAAAACAGTGTAGAAAATACGAATGTTTAAAAAAACCGGGAAAATGACGTCATCCTGGAATAGTTCATTTATGGCCGCTTGAAGCGCTGAGATCGAGAAATCTATAGTCCCCAGATGCAAAATTTCACGAAACAGTGAAGTTCGAAATCGAAAAACTGAAGAAAAAAATAGAAAAAGCAAGATGGGGAAAATTAGGTTTCCCCTGTTTTTGTTTGATAACTTTTCTCTTGGAAAACACGATTTCGTCGTCCCAATGGGCAACACTGGGAGGAGACTGTGATCTGAACAGCCCAATCAGCGAGCGTTCCCGCTTCACGTCCATTTTCCCGGTTAGTTTTGAAATCAAAAATTTTGATTGTCTCCCAAAAATAACAGGAGACTTATTTTCCGAAATCAGCCCAATTTTCATCGATCCCACACCATTAACTATTCAGGAAAAATGCAAACAGAATTCGGTGAAATTCCTCATTGAAAGGACCCAAACTTCACAATCTCTAAAAATGTAATAGAAAAAAAAAATTGAAATAACACGCATGGAAAAATCTCCGAGTTTAAATCAAATTGAAAATTATGTTTGGAAAATGTACCGACCGATTTCACTTGAAATTTGTCGTATTTCCATTATGATGGTTCACACACACAAACTGTAATATTGGAAAACTAATTCTCACCTGACAGTTCAAGAGCGCTCTAGTCTTCAATTGTTTCATCGTATCATGAAAGTAGTAATCCCAAATTTTGGGATGAGCATTGTCGGGTGGGGAATGTGAGAGGTTTTGAAACTGGACTGGGAGGTTTAGATCCAGGGAACCTGTGTGCACTTTCCTCCACCCTATATTATTCACCAGTAATCTACGGGAAATGTTTGATGAAATGGTGGGTCGTAAGATGTATATTGTGAAAGAAGCTATTAACTTACCAGAATCGATCTCGATTTCTTCGTCGTAAACCCTCCCATCATCCTCTGAAAACCAGATAAAAAGAAAATGAATACAATGAATAAAAAAGAAATATTGGGGGAAAATATGACCAGAAGATGGAACTCCACTCAACTACTGGGTAGGCCCTATCACGAAATGAAACTACAGATTTTCACCAAAATTGGAGTTCTATATTCGCTGAAACACAAACTGTATTGATTGACACAATCAACGATGAAAAACCATGTAACAAAACGAAACACTTTGTTCGCGACTTGACAGACAAACGGACGTAATTAACAATCTTTTTCTACTTAACATAAAACTAAAACTCGATATAAATCGAAAATCAAACATCTGTCCATAAAAATAATGAGGGAAAACCGGTAGAAGGCCAACAAAAGAAAACGAAATATTCCATACAGATGGATGGATGTACTGGATTCTCAACATACTCCCACCTGAGGAGTAGCAACGACTAAAGTTTGAAAACAAATGAATATGGCCCATTAAACAAATGCTTCGCTATGCCCTAAAATACAATGAGAAATGATAAATCTTATAAAAAATAACAGCCATAATGACATCAACGAATACAAATAAAAAATAATAATACTCATTATACAACATAATGCACAGGTAAATTAATTTTCCTCCCACATCGGGTCAGATTACTTTGGACAGAAGATGGTTCCAATTGGTAAAACTCATCTGCCAACAAAATTTCAAAGTCCTGCACATAAGTTATGGTTCTACGTTATTAGGAGAGGGAGTCCTCCCCTACTTCGACGGAATGGACTTCAAATTTTGTATAGATTTGATGACCTTCTTTCTTTGAAAACATCTACTTCGTCGAGTGAAGTATCACTCAGATCAGGAAGATTGTACAGAAGTTTTTAACACTGTTTGTCAGAGGTTTAGTTGTTTGCGATTTAGTAGTAGGCTTACCCAGTGGAGAAACAGGGCGATACTCCATTCCATCTGAAAGAGAAAGAAGAAAATAGCATAAATAATAATTTGTATAGATGGATTTATTTTTGAGATGAAATCTGAAGGATTCTCATGAAGTTGATAAATGGCTCACACACCCACACATTTCCAGCGTGAAATTCCATTAATTTTACTCACGGTGCGGCAGCATAACTTCCGTTTCCAAAACTGAATAAAACGGATTGTGCAAATCAAAAAGTTTTAATTTGGTTTTACAATGTAGGTACACTACTAAAGTTTCGTTTTAGACAGTTTTGAATAATGAAATCTGTTAGGTGACGTCCCCCATTCTCAATTCATTGAATATACCGATTTCTGGCGTTTGTCATTACTCTTTCAAGCTGCTATACTCGAATTTTCCTTCCTGGATGTTGTTCTTTAAATCTTGAAGGATCGTTGGACAGTTCACCTAAATACGGGATTTCAAAAAATCTCATAGAAAAAGAATCGCAAGATGACAAATTGGGAGATCCAGGCACTGCAAATCGCCCCTGATTGAGATGAGCCGTTCAGGGAAGTGTTCCCTCAAAACAGCCATCGAAGCTCTTACGAGGTGTACCATCGCATCATCTTGTTGGAACCAAGTGTCCAAAAAACAATGAAAAAAATCCGGTAACACCCAATAACAACAAGATGGCTGTTTTGATGGAATACGTCCCAGAATGCCTCATCTCAATAAGGAGCGATTTGCAGTGGCTGGTCTAATCTCCCGATTTGTCCCCTTGTGATTTTTTCTTTGGGGTTTTTTGAAATCCCGTGTTTATGTGAACCGTCCGAGGATCCTTTAAGATTTAAAGAACAACATCCAGGAAGGAATTCCCAAGCATATCAGCTTGAAAGAGTCATGACAAACGCCAGAAATCGGTATAAAGACGACCGTTTGCTTGAACTAGATGTCGTTCCTGCTTCCATGCACGATGACGTTGCAAGAATATGACACCTTCGGGTTATGAACTCTTCTAACTGTGAAAAAGTAGGAAGTACATTGATTTTCAACTCCCTTTGCCACTCTTTAAAACTTACTGGGTCGAGCTTGGTCAATACAAGATGAATTAGCATAGCGTCCCATTGTTCAACAGGTTCACCTAGGGACTTCAAGGCTCTTGTATGCTGCAAGATAGAATTGCGTAGACCTAACAGATCTTTATGATTTTCTACATTCAGTGATTTTATATCAAATAGTGCTTTTACGTGGTTTTGTATGATCAATGCTTTGTTGCAATATGTATCTTTCAATAAATCCCAAGCTACACTGTAATTAGCTTCTGATAACTCTAGTGACTCTATGACTCTGAATGCCTCGTCTTTTAATGATGCTCTCAAGTAGTACATTTTTTCTACGGGCGTGAGCTTTTCGTTTTTATGGATTACGGACAGAAAATAGTCTGAAAACCCTAACCATTCTTCCTGAGAACCTGAAAAGGTTTCTAACTTGAGTGGCGGCAATTTTAGTTTTGATGGCTCTAGAGTATTTCCAACAGGGACAGTCATCTGTGAGTGAGGCGGTTGAATAATGTTTCTGGCTTGGCCTATCAATTCAAAATAGTCATCTTCAAACTCTACCCACTCGGCTGGCTGGTCTGCTAATTCTTCTGTACCCTGAGCTTGAATCTCAATGCTGTTCTGCACATCTGTAAATTGCATGTATATTGGCTCAATTTGTTGTAGCTGTGCTTGCAATTGCTGTTCTTGGCCTACCTGAAATGTAACTGTCAGAAAGACCTTGAACCGGGCAAGTTGTGCTTTCAATCGAGCTCTTTGTATTTTCAAGTCAACCATTATCTTTTTGACTTACTGACTTGATCCGGCTCGAAGGACCACTTGTATAATATTCTCTCGTACTTCTAATATTTTATAAATGAGAACCTTCTCGTGTGGACTGTAATTACACAATGAATCTTTATTTTGCCAACTTAGAGACAGTGAAACATTCAACTAATATGATTTAACAAAAATAATAATGTATGAAGGTTTAACGCAATCTCATACAACACCTATGTTCCTGCCATAGCCTAGGGATTGATTCTACAACTAATTTGTGACTTTTTTTAACCCCCTTAAAATCCTACTTTTTTCACTGTTAAGATTTATTTCGAGTTTTCGCCCTTGTACCATTAAAATGTTGATAGCTCCTTCAATTTACTAGATTAACTCAAATTTGACGATAAATTGAAAGAGCGTTAAATTTCCTATCTCCCTGATGGAGAACCAAAGTTTTTTAAATAGGCGAAACGGGTGAAAAATTAACTTGAAGAGGAAAAATGGTCAAATCTTGAAAATTTCAACTTTTTTCAACCGCTCATAAATCCCCGCTTTCCAGCGTGTAACTGCTTACCTGTAAGCCTTAAAGTTGACCCAAAAGCTCAGCTTTCCAACGGTACGGTCAGAATTGTTTCCAATATTTTTATTAGTGGTAAAAACCGCGCTTGAATAAGAAAAAATGTGATTTTTTCAACGAAATTGACGGTTTGACGGGAGGATTCGGGGGTCTCCTCCGCCACCGCTCCTCTCACTCTCCATCCAACCCCGAATCCTCCCGTCAAACCGTCAATTTCGTTGAAAAAATCACATTTTTTCTTATTCAAGCGCGGTTTTCACCACTAATAAAAACATTGGAAACAATTCTGACCGTACCGTTGGAAAGCTGAGCTTTTGGGTCAACGTTTAGACATACAGGCAAGCAGTTACACGCAGGAAAGCAGGGACTTATGAGCGGTTGACCATTTTTCCTCTTCAAGTTAATGTTTCACCCGTTTCGCCTATTTAAAAAACGTTGGTTCCCTATGAGGGAGATAGGAAATTTAACGTTCTTTTCAATGGTATCGCCAAATTTGAGTTTATCTAGTAAATTGAAGGAGTTATTAACATTTTAATGATACAAGGTCGAAAACACGAAATAAATCTTAACAGTGAAAAAGTCGGATTTTAAGGGGGTTAAAAAAAGTCAACAGACAAAAAAGTCACAAATTAGTTGTAGAATCAATCCCTAGGATATGGCAGGAACATAGGCGTTACACCCTGTATTCAATGAATTGAGAATAGGGGACGCACCTAAGTGATTTTATCTTCACAACCACGTAAAACAAAACTTTAGCAATGCGTTTTATTCAGTTTTGAAAAAGGAAGTTATGCTGGCGCATGCTGTATTTGAAAGTCAAATTAATGGAATTTCACGCTGGAAATGTGTGGGTGTGTGAGCCATTCATCAACTTCATGAGAATCCTCAGACTAGAAATTAATAATAGAACTCATGGAAAATTCTGTTTCTGAGAAACAATTACAGAAGGTTCCGTTTATAACGACACTCGGGGGACTGATATTTTAATGTCGTTATAAGCAGACATCACTATACCCAGAACAGAAAAAGACAGAGTTGGAATAAGAAACACGCGTGCTCTGATGGAAATCCCATCGTTACATCCGACCTACCACTATATCCGGCATCGTTATAAACGTAATCTACTGAAATTATTGTTGTATACCTGACTCTGGAATTCTGGCAAGTAATCCTTCACCTGAAAAAGGGAAGAAAATAGAGCTACAGTCGCAATAATTATACAAAGCTATATTCTCTTCGAAAATTCTCCAATAAATAGGATGACTAGGAACTACTGAGTTACATTTCACTGTTAAATGGACAAGAACGACAGGGCACAATTACCAATTATCAAACAGACCAAGATCCAATTCAAAAATAATGTACCGAGGAATGGAACAAAACCCGAAAATTCGAGCGAAGAAGGTGTCTTCTTTTATGAAAATCTGACTCAACACACAAAACTCACCACAATTTTGTATTTTACATGAGTTCAATACAAGTCAGTATTTTCATTTTGTCCACAAAACTTTGATGAATTCAGCAGAATGCTGGTAACAGACGTTTCATATTACCTTCAATATGATACGATCTATACGCTCAGAGCTCGAAAATGTTCTTTCGAGGTCGAAAAAGATGAGATCCAAAAACGTAGGGCGTGAAAACCTGGGGCGACTCTAGGGCAACCCTAAACTACGTGGTTAGCCCCCACTAGCTCTAAGGAACATACCAGGACAGTCACGACACTAGTAGTCACCTCAAAGAAATTTGGAAAGTACAATTTACATGAATATACAGGGTGTCCCAGAAGTTATGGTCCACCCTCCGGCATTTCCGTATTTGATTACGTAATAAAATGGGCCCAACGCCATTTTTCATATTTTTTTGTAAAGAATTCAGGAAAAATATTTTTGCGCAAAAAAGTTGCGCGCAATCGTGCGCAATCGACACTAACTTTGTTTTTTCAAATGGGAACCCCCGTTTTTTATTGCAGATTCAGATTCTACGTCAAATTTCATGAGAAATTCATACCCGAATCGATTTTGGTTTATTATTTTCAATAATGAACCTTTGGAATCGACCAAGAAAAAAAAATTTTTAACACCCCCTCAAAATTTGATGGTTTACGTTTCAAGGTACGTAGAATCCAAAAATCGAATAAAAATTTGGCCGTCCGTCCGCCGTCCGCCGTACGCCGTACGCGGCACTTTTGCCACTTAGCATTGACCGATTTTGATGAAATTTGGTATGTAGGCTCCATTTGGGGTCTAGTTGTGCCCCGAAGCTTTTGGTTGATGTAGGTCACTCCTAAGGGTTCCAAAATCAATTTTGAAATTTTGAAAACGCCCTAACTCAAAAAATTTCGATATAAAGGTATTGTTTTTCCTTCAAATTAAGATTCTATAGAATTTTTGAAATTTTTTGAGACCACGCGGAGCTCTGTAGGACAAACCGTTCGCTCCCTACGAAAATTTAAGGTTTTATATTGAAATATATATATATAAATCAAAACACGAGTGTGAATCGCAAAAGAGGCCTAATCTCCGTTCAAATTAGAGCTGACCGAAATGCGATCAATGGTTGGTGATTTTGATTTATTTTTTTTATTTTTTTTTTATTTTTTTAATTTTTTTATTATTTTTTTTATTTATTTATTTTTTTTTTTCATTCTTCTCTTCATATTGGATGGTTGGTGATTTTGTAGACGAGTGATCTATATAAAAATAATAAACCGTTGTGTAATAATTTGCAGCGTTTTTTCATTGCGTGCAACTGGTACTTTTCGCTCGGAAAGGTGCGCAAAAGTGAATTTTTTTAAACCCCAAGTGTGGCACATTTTTTTCCATTATTTTCGACGCTGAATCACGTGGTGAGGTCCTTTCTTCGATTTCATCGTTATTTTTCCAAATTTAGAAGGAAAAATAATTTTTTTGGACTTTATTTTCCCTCCCCCTTTCGCGACACGGGCTGGGGACCGGCTATGGCAGGATTGAAAATAAATTTCTCTCTTCTAAATTTAAAAAAATGTTGGAAAGTAGGTAGGTACTACTTTATTACTTTGATGTAAAAAAAAATCAAAAAGCTTCTCATCTAAAAACCTTTAAAAAAAATTGAAAGTTACTTGTTACTTGTCTGCAGGCAAAAGGAGGTAATTTCCAGCAGTTGCTGTGATTTTTTAATTTCATTATTATTGTCTTAGTTTTTTATTACCTACTACTTTTTTTCGGAGATTTTCTAACTTTTAATTTTTTTTTTTTTGAAAATTTTGAGATGAGAAGCTTTTTGATTTTTTTTGTTTACATTAAAGTAGTAAAGTACCTACCTACTTTCCAATATGTTTTTTTTAAATTTAGAAGTGAGGAATTTATTTTTAATCCAGCCAGGTTCCCACCCAGCCCGTATTGCGTAAGGGTGAGGGAAAATAAAGTCCAAAAACATTATTTTTCCTTCTAAATTTGGAAAAATAACGATGAAATCGAAGAATCAACGCTCAATCACGTGATTCAGCGTCGAAAATAATGAAAAAAAATTTGCCACACTTGAGGTTGAAAAAAATTCACTTTTGCGCACCCTGGTCACTTTCCGAGCGAAAAGTACCAGTTGCACGCAATGAAAAAAATCGATTCGGGTATGAATTTCTCATGAAATTTGACGTAGAATCTGAATCTGCAATAAAAAATGGGGGTTCCCATTTGAAAAAACAAAGTTAGTGTCAATTGCGCACAATTGCGCGCTACTTTTTTGCGCAAAAGTATTTTTCCTGAATTCTTTACAAAAAAATATGAAAAATGGCGTTGGGCCCATTTTATTACGTAATTAAATACGGAAATGCCGGAGGGTGGACCATAACTTCTGGGACACCCGGTATAAATCATATCTATTGGCGTTTTAGTAAATTGTCGAGAAAAAAAATAAATAAAAACTAAATGCACTAATCTAATGAATTGTTGAATATACCAAGGTAGCGTTTCATGGTATTGGCCGAACTTTCAGCCACTAGTAAACCAAACAATAGAAGAAGTAGAAGGAAAGCTCACTTCAATGGCCCCAAGCGTGCACCCTTTCATTTTACTGCGGCAGTGGTGTACCAAACAAAGAGGTGCCACCATTGACCACGAGAGCTGTTAGCATGCAACAGTGGGAACCTACAGATTTCTTGCCTTCTCCAAGAGAGTAATGCTACATTTCCAACTTAAAAATGGATGAATGATTGAAATGTGAAAGGATCAATGGGAGATCTTTCGTACAATGTTGATTTTAGAAATCGAACTTAACAGAACCTAATCAATATTGAATATGGGGTACCTTTGTGTCCAAGCCATTTTACATTGACTGGCTTCTCCTTCTACTTCTTCCATGCCCAAATAAATAAAACCGAATTCACCTTCTTCAGGTACAGCTTGAGAAGTTGAAGAACCTGCTTCGTCTTCATTCTGAAATTAAACAACATTTCTTTTAAAATTCATCTTAATAACTCAAGTTTACTTCCTCAAATAAAAATACAAAAATCGCAATCAGAGCTTTTGCTGATGGTTACTTGAATGACGATCAGGAGTGCCTGAGTAAATAATAACATTTTGTTCTTTCTCACTTTCTCGAGTATAATAATGGAGAATTTTCCTTCAGAAACGAGTGTTTTTTAATTTCATTTTTATCTGCTCAGAATTCGAATATAAGTACCTACTTTTAATCACAAAATGCGATTTGGATTTTTTTTTTTTTTTTTTGTTTTTTTCAACAATTTAAAATGAAAGAGAATTACCTCAAAGTGGTCCTAATTTGGTTACCTATTTCATATTTACGTGCTTTCCTTATTTTTTTCAAGGACTAAAGAAACTGGAACATTTTAAAGAGGGCCTGCTTTACGACCCATTTGTTAGAAAGGCTGATCTAGCCATTCAAACAAATGGGTGGAAGCACACCTTAAGGCAAAGAGAGATTCTGAACATTTCCCATGTACAGGGTGTCCAAGTAACTACGCTCCCCCCACTTATTTTCTCTAATAGTGTAAGAAACAAAATCGGATTAACGCTATTCTTCATCATTTTTTGCGTAGAATTCAAAAATGACAAAATTGCGCAGTGCGCAATTGCGCAATCATGATCAACTTTGTTTTTTCAAATGAGAACCCCCATTTTTTATTGCAGATTCGGATTCTAAGTCAAATTTTATGAACAATTTACTTTGACAACTTTTTTTTGGACGCGCGCAGCCCGCTCAGCGAGCGCTCAAAGATGCGCAACCCAGAAATTGCGCCAAAGTTGAGATGAAGGTAGACCTCAAGTGTGGCACATCACTTAGCACTGTTTTTCTACGCTGAATCGCGTGGTGATATCCCTTTCTTGATTTGATTTCATTTCACCGCATCAACAGCCGAAAAGTCACTTTTTGAGGAGGAAATCATCGATTTTCCGTGGAATCGTTTCCAAGTACTGTTTTCTTCTCGGATTATTACTCCTTTGTGCAGGTAGACAACACAGTTTACATTAATAGTTATTACTTATTTATTAAGAGTTATTATTAAGAGTTTATCGCTTAATTGTTTCAATCATTGTTCATCCAATCATGTTTTTAGAAGACTGAAAATTATTTTGCAACATTTTGTGATAATTATGTAAAAGTTTCCCGTTATTTTACAATTTTAAAAATTTAATTTTTTTTACATTTTATTAGGATGATTATTACCCTTTGTAAGGAATCCTCCTCAAAAAGTGACTTTTTAGGCTGTAGATACGGTAAAATGAAGTCAAAACAAGAAAGGGATATCACCACGCGATTCAGCGTAGAAAAACAGTGCTAAGTGATGTGCCGCACTTGAGGTCTACCTTCATCTCAACTATGGCGCAATTTCTGGGTTGCGCATCTTTGAGCTCTCGCTGAGCGGGCTGCGCGCGACCAAAAAAAAAGTTGTATAAGTAAAATGTTCATAAAATTTGACGTAGAATCCGAATCTGCAATAAAAAATGGGGGTTCTCATTTGAAAAAACCAAGTTGATCATGATTGCGCATGGTTGCGCAATTGCGCACTGCGCAATTTTGTCATTTTTGAATTCTACGCAAAAAATTATGAAGAATAGCGTTAATCCGATTTTTTTCTTACGTTATTAGAGAAAATAAGTGGGGGGAGCGTAGTTACTTGGACACCCTGTATAACTCCCTATTGGATAGTCTTATTGGGACAATTGTTTGTAATTCTCCATCTTTTTATTCGACAAAAAAAAAGGTTTTTTGTTTACTTTGTCTAATCGCAAACTTTGGTGAGCTTTGGTGAACGGACAACACTTCCTAAACTAGAGTCCAGGTTCCTAATAGGAAAAGGTCGACACAGACTACAACAAGCATATGACATTAAAAAAGACCTTGAATGACATTAAAAAAGATTATTAAAAAATTATTAACATTAAAAAATTATTGACATTAAAAAAAATCTTGAATCCCAGGTATTCTGTAGGGTAAGGTGATCGATAGGGTCGAGAGGGAAAGGAAAAGTTTGGCTCTCAGTCTAGATGGAGTGGTTTGGTGGAAATCCGTCGAAAAGCGACACTATCGATTCGTAGTTTTTCTGGACAACCATGATCGCCCAATTAAGGCTAGGAACTTCAAACATGGATCGAGGTTAGCAAGAGCTTTCACTTCAGTGATGATGTTCGAACGTCTCCACCAAAATTTCAAATCATCAAGCTTTTAAAATACGCTTATAAAACCCATGATTTTTTTGTTTGTGTTTTCAATACAAAACATTTCAACTAATAAAATTAACGGATTTTTCCCATTTTTATTTATTTATTTATTTTTTTTTATTTATCAAATACGGACCCTATTTCTTCTAATTATGCCAACAATTGTTAAGAATAGCCGGTCTGGTGATGTCATGATTGTGGCATCATGCCTTGGATGCTAGTGCTGGGTACCCATTGGTGAATGGGAGATACTATGACATATCTGTGTTCATAGATACTGGAAGCGGTTGCATCCTGTCATGGATGTTTCACAACTACGAAAATCCATTGAAGGGTTCATCGACTCACAGGCAGGACGATGCTAGTGCTGCTCTAAATTGATGAGAAGTTAACTCTCTTTTTCATAGTTGCACCTTCGCCACAGATTACTGATTTAAATTTCCGATCATTGACAAAACAATATGAAATTTTGCGCTCAAAATCGGTACAATTAATTATATTTAAAATCAGAAAGGATATATTTAGAAAAAGAACTTTTTTCTAAAGCACATTCCTTTATTCGAGTGAATACTAAAAACAGGGCAAGATTCCATCAACAACTGAGGTCCTCCCCCCCCCCCCCCCCCCCCCCTTCAACAATTGAATGCTTATCAAGGTATCGGGAATCAACTTAGAATTGCACTAAGCATAACATGACAATAGGTGCATATGCTACTAACGACGTAATGTACCTTTTTATGAACTGATCGGACTATTTCGTAAGGCGCAAACTCGTGACCAAGGATCTTTCCGTTGAACCAGAAGTTGAACACAGGCGAGTACTTCGTAATACCTTTATCTTGTACTGTAATTATAAAGTCGATAAATTATTTACAATATAAGTGGGATGTAAGAAAGACATGCCTCCTTTCAAAACCTAATGCTAATCATTAAGAAATTGTCAATTATCGGGACTGGGGTGTCATTCAGAAAAACGCTGATATCCCCCGAAAGCTAGGCGATAACGGAGTTTTTCTGGATGACTCTAGTCTCGATGATTGACAATGAGGAATTTCACAGAATTCTGTTTGCATTTTTCCTGAATAGCTAATGGTGTGGGATAGATGAAAATCGGGCTGATTTCGGAAAATAAGTCTCCTGTTATTTTTGGGAGACAATCAAAATTTTTGATTTCAAAACTAACCGGGAAAACGGACGTGATGCGGGAACGCTCGCTGATTGGGCTGTTTGGATCGCCGTCTCCTCCCAGTGTTGCCCATTGGGACGACGAAATCGTGTTTTCTAAGAGAAAAGTTATCAAACAAAAACAGGGGAAACCTAATTTTCCCCATCTTGCTTTTTCTATTTTTTTCTTCAGTTTTTCGATTTCGAACTTCACTGTTTCGTGAAATTTTGCATCTGGGGACTATAGATTTCTCGATCTCAGCGCTTCAAGCGGCCATAAATGAACTATTCCAGGATGACGTCATTTTCCCGCGTTTTTTAAACATTCGTATTTTCTACACTGTTTTGTTTATTCGTAAATTAGGAAGTTCGGGCTGAAAGTTTGCCTTTGGAGGTTTTTCGAGGTGCTGAATCCGATTTTGGGGTCAAAAATAGGAAATTCCGACATGGTGAAATTCCTCATTTCTTCATACCGTGGGTCGATACAAACATCTTATACTAATCATTAACACATGATTAAGATTATTGAATTAATTAAAAGCAACTAGAACTCACAGTATTGCCCGATCTCTCTCCTGGATCGGAATTTGGTTCCTTCAGGAGAAAAATAGTATATGTCTGCCTTCTTGTTCTTGATTGGCGTGTTTCTGATGACGATTTCTCTTTTCCAACCTGCGAAGAGAGATTACCATGGTTTTAAAGACACCACAAATATAATTACTTATCATTTTCGATAGTGAGACTAACCTGAACATGAAATTTGATGTAGAAAGAAGAAGGGTTTCAAATGTAGTACTGCACTGCTTTCAACTAGGTATATCTTTCAAGTAAAAATTACCATTGGCCTCTTGGTATTGTTACCGAGATGTTTGGTTTGATGAACTTTCTTTTCTGCCCCATGAGAGACTATACATAGTTAGACCAACGGCTGTTACGAACCAGTTCCCGTGAGATCACCGAAGTTAGGGCCAGTTGGCCAGGGAGATTATCTGGATTGGTGACCGCTGGTGGGCGGTATCACTGTATCAACCCCGTTCCACTTAAGCGGGTGAGGCAATAAGTAGCCAAGAGCGAAATCATCAGAACCAATTCATATCTTCCCCGGCGAGGAATGGCAGTTTGGCGAAAATTCAACCTGAGATGGTTGTTAACTTTACTGAACAATACAATAATTTTTTTTATATATTGGGAAGATTATCTAATCTTTCCAAGACAAAAAACGTTGCATATTATTACATAACCGTTCACTATTTTCCAATGTACCTTGCAAAGTTAACAATCGAGTATATAAACTATTAAAAACATATTGTTAATGCGTGCATTCCAGGGGACGTCCCTTTGGATAAGCATTAGGTCGATTTAAACCAGTTGATAAGCGATAAAACTGTTTCACTCAATGTAATTTATTTATTACTTTAGGCAAGAAATAGTGGCCTTCCCCCCACCCCCTCGCCCTTATGCACCATAACAATGGGGGGTGCGACTTGATTTTTTTTAGAGTTTTAATCGAAAGTAGACTACATCCTGAGAATTTTGGCACCAACCGCGACCTTCTAGCGTGAGTAGATCTGTTTCTATGATTTTTCAAAGTTTCGACCATTTATGACGTCATGCGCCCCTCTCGCCTGGGCGAGACCCCCCCAGCCAACTGTGACGTCATAAACGACCGAAACTTTAAAAATTCATAGGAAAAGATTTACACACGCTAGAGGGTCGCAGTTGGGACCAAAATTTTCAGAATGAGGTCCACCTTAGATTAAAAATAACAATAAACAGTTTTTCCGACCCATGCGCACACCCAATTCTAGCGGCATGGGAGCTTCGAATTTGAAGAGCATTTTAAAATCCATGATCTTCGATACCCAACATGCGAATTCGAGTTCACACCCCCCCCCCCCCCCCTCCTCCTCCTCCACCAATGGTGCCAGTCTGGCACCGAAGCGGAAGAACTTGATCCCCTGGCACCATGGTGGCACCACTATTACTTTCATGGTGGTACAGAGAATAATTCATGAAAATCCGAAATATTAAAAAATCTGATATTTTGTGAATATTATCCCCCCACTCGCCCCCTCCCCATGCTAATTTTGATACTCTGGTGAAATAGTGTGCAAGTTGGAAGATTTTTGAGTCGAACAAAAAAAGAAACACGCAAATCGGTTGGAAATTTAGGCTTGGGCAGAGTACACAACATTATGCCAAAAAACGCATGTTTTGCAAAAGGCAAAATTCGAAATTCCGGCGACGCAGTGCAAAACTAGATAATTTTCCGCGTCGAAAAAAAAGAACCACAAAAGTCGATTGAGAACTCAGGCCTGTGCAGACTACACAAGATTTTGTCACATACACACAGACACACAGACATTCACCTATGGTTTTTTTTCGCTGATTTGGATTCAGAATGGTCTAAATTGGATTAATGTGTGGTTTTTTTCTGTTGAGTGTTGTCCAACTTTACCCCAGATAAATCGCATAAGGACGCTCAAGTCTTACTGTGGGACGTCCTAAAAACGGAGTAGGAAGAACACCTAATATAACGCACCTACTCAACAATTTCAAGGCTAACATGGGATTTCCTAGAATTCTTAAGGCTGCAGTTGGGGTCAACAAGCTGACCTTGTTCTAGATTCCTGGTCATGAGGGATGAAGCCCACGGCCATGATTCAAGAAGCCAATTGCCTTGCCAAACAGGGATCTGAGTCCCATCCTCTTGGCCCAGAACCTCACCTAGGGGTTACCAAGAGCTTCGGTAGTCCACAGGTTCAGCAATGGGAGGATAACAAAACAGCTGCACAATGGCCCACTACTCCTAAGCAGAGACAAACCAAGAGGCTGACCAACATGTCCAAGAAAAGAGCACAAGCTATGCTGTCATTGAGGCGAACCTTCACTCTGCTGTCAGACAGTGGAACACATAATCTGGGATTGCCCTGCTGTAGCATCTTATAGATTCCGCCATTTCGGAAAGGATAGGTACTCTTGTCTCGGCCAAAAATTTTCAGGAAATGCACACCTAACTTCTCCACTTTGCGAAAGGAGAGGAGTTAAAGTGGAAAATTGATTGAATAGGGGAGTTTGTCACTGTGATGAATTTAGATCAACTGTGATCTAAAATATATAATTTTTCAGAATAATAGGAATTTGCAAAGCTATGGATATAGAACTTTAGTTGTGTCTATAAGAGGTCATCTGCTTTGTTCCTGAGAGTCCTAATCAAGATTTGAGTGTCCCAACAATAAGTTACGGGGGGTAGAGAGGGTATATATATATTCTTCGAAGGAAAGTATAGAGATTGTCTCCGCTTTGTGCGGTACTTAATAATTGTTGAGTAGCAGTAGGTACTGACAGAATATAGTAGTGGACTGCAGAGAAGTCACTATCCAAGCTACGCATACTTCAATGTAAAATTGTTGTGTATACTCCATTAAACTAATGGCGGAGATACCATGCAATATGATGATCATTCTTTTCGTGCTATAGAATAAATTCACCAATAGATTGACTACACATAAATTGCGTACCATTGAAGAGTTTTTTCGGAGTTCTCCTAGAGATTTGGGACGCTATCACTCTGAAATTATTCATACTAGTTTATACAGACTTAGGACCTTATTCACAAGCATTCTCAAGAAACGTAAGGCCTGCTTCAGAAATACTGAGGCACACTGGTTGTTAATAGCCCTGCATTTTTTAATACAGGTAAATGTTTGTCAATAAGGCCCTCGGTGCTGATCAATATCTGTGTGCGCTCACCATCAACAAGTGGCTCAAGGAAGAGCTGTCTCACCCAGTGAGGCGGGTCTCCTTTAAAATTGAAATCTGAAAAGAAAAAAACAACGAAAACATCAAATTCAGTGTTAGAATCATAAATACCATTGAAACTTTTGGAATTCCTACACTTGAAATAAGATTATTGAGGTATTAACTCCTCATCGGCAGTTGAAAAATAACATGAATATGAACCAAGCAACTTACCAGGTGGAACTTGCAGAATGTATCTACTTTTATTTTCAGGCTCCTCAAATGTGGATCGCAGCATTTTCTCCCCCTGAAAATATATGGGTAAATAGCATCAATTCCTTGAACATGCCAAATATCCTTGATACCAATATTAGAAATATGAATGGTTAGAATGGTTATGAATGGTTTGAATATGGTGGTTATATGAATGGTCTACAGACACTAGAAAAGTTCTCCAGTGCAACAGAATTTCTCTCCTTTGAATTTAACAATACGATCTTCGGAGGTTTTGTTAAGAGGGCGATCACAGTTAACCAGAAAACCCACAAATGGATAGTGTCGTTTTTCGACAGCTTTTCATCAACAATGAGACACTCGGAGCAGGTTCGGCATTCATTCGTTCCGGGTTAGTATTTCTCTCAAGAACCGGCGCTCAAAGCTTAAAAATTGTACTTGAAATTGGTGTGAGAAGGAACCTCTCACACAAACATAGAACTAAACCAGGTCAGAGCTGACCTGGGAAAAAAGAGTCGAGCACGACGAAAGGGGAAAGAAAGGAGGCAGTCGGAAAAGAAGGTTCATCAAAGTGAGAACTACCTCGCTCCCTGCTGCCTTCCCTTGAAACGACACCCGGAGGATTAGCCGCCCCCCGGAGAAGCCTGCTGTGCCTGCTACTGCTGCCGCTACCTTCATCATCAGGTCAGTCAACTGTGGTCCGCGCAACCCGAACTAAACCTCGGCGGTCGCGCGCGTTGTTGTATGGGAGTAGGTAGGTAGTCGATAAGTAATTAACTAGGTAATAAATAACTTTTGTTTATACTGCATATCGATTGCTTATCTGTTAACGTCCCTACTTCCCACTTTGCAGCTAGGTGCAGCAGCAAAGGGTAGGATTTGACTTTCCCTACTGAACAGAGGGGGAAGTCAAACAACCAACTCTTACATTATTGGTGGAGGCGCCCTAAAGATCAGTACTAGCCCAAATGATAGATAGATTGTAATCCGGGGAGGAAAGTAAAATATATTGCATTCAAAGAACACTAGGTACAGAATCTCACATATTGGTATTACACGGGGATTTTTTTTTAAACTTAATATGGACAATGTCTAACGCGAAAACAATACAACAAATTAGACAAAAAAATCAAGAAATTAAATCGGCACCAATTTTATTACAGCTAACTTGGAAATTAGTAAAACGTTATATCGACCCTAATTCGAAATTCGGAAAAATAGGAGAAGAAAGAGCTTGTGATTTAATTAAAGTAGCCATTTTTGCAGGAATTGTGACCACTAGTACACCCAAAATCAATAGGGATAATCTTCGTCAAATAATCAAGGATTGGTGGACTAATCCGGAATTCAACACAATAAAACAGTTAGCTACGACTTTATCTATCGCTAAATTTGAATCGGACATAGAAGAGGCACATCAATTGATAACTGAGTTCACAAACTTGCAAGTAAATGACAATGCACTAAAACCGGATCAGAAACTACCGGAAATAATAGCGATACAACAAACATACAAATCAATCCTCCTAGACAAGGAAGTAATAGATCTTGCTGAGAGTGAAGAAGAAGAGCTGAACAACAACGAAAATATGGCTGAGCAACAAATAAAAATCACACCTCGTTATTTTTCGGGACAAAATGAAAATGTCGAGGATTATTTCACTCATTTTTCGAGAGTGGCGATGTCATTACGATGGACAGAACAGTCCAAAATTAACATGTTACCTATATTCCTGCTCGGAGACGCCCAGGAATATTATACTATGAAGGCAGCGGAAGGTAATCCGCCCACTTCGTTTGCCGATTGGCAAATAGCATTAACGGCCAGATTCTCGGATCCAATGCAAAAAGAGAGACTGCGAACGGAACTTTATTCCAAGAAGCAGAATAAAGAGGAATCCGCTCGGGATTACGTTCATAAAATCGAACAACTTGCGTACAGAGTAGATTCAAATATGAGTGTGGCTGAAAAGTGTCGAATAATTCAAATGGGATTAAATCCAGATATGACACGAATGATTGCCACTGCAAACAAAGAAAATGTCGAAGAATTGAAGACGGCGATAGCAAGAGCTGAACTTGCATTGCAATACGCAAAATTGGGCGAAGCGGAACAAGAGAAGCGAGGAACGGACGAGAGGTTGTCGGCATTACAGAGACAAATTAATCAGCTCACGCTGCAACCCGAACCTGAAGGTTTAAGGTTTCAAGGTCATCGCACACTAGCGTACCGTGGAAATCGCGGATATTCCGAAAGAGCCGACAGAAGTTTTTCATCGAGGGGAAACGGAAATTCCTACAGTTCAAACTGGTATAACAACAGTCAACAAAACATGAACAGAGGGGGGTACCGAACTTGGCAAAGGCCCCAACAAAATAATATGTCATATTATCGTGGAGGACAGACAGGATATCGTGGAGGACAGACAGGATACCAAGGAGGACAGACATACCGCGGAGGACAGAATGGATATAGAGGACAATCAAGAGGGAATTATCATGCTTCAAATTATCAAAATAACAACATGTCTTATAATAAGGTCAACAACAGAGGAGACCATTCATACGAAACACATTCAAAAAACTAGTTAGTGGCGGTGTGGAAATATCCACGAAAGTTTCGAACCATCCAACATCGCCCAACAAAATTCAGGACAGAAAATACGAGAGTAAAGGACAATTTTACAACATACCCTTATGCAAGATACAGTCCGAATACCACGAAAATACAATAAATCACCCACGGATAGAAATATTGATTAATGGAAAAACCATACACGCCTTGGTAGATACAGGAGCCGGAATCTCGCTAATAACTGAAGACTTACTTGAAGAAAAGAGCGAACTTCAGCCAATCCTGGACAAACAACTACGTTCAGTAACCAACCAAACGATTGAAACTCGCGGAAGCATAAAACAAGGAATTCAGATTCTACCGACAAAACAAAGTGTGACTCACACATTCTACGTAGTGAAAAAAACCAAGCTCATGACGACACAAGCAATCATCGGTTCTGATTTTCTACAAATGCACGGAGCAACGATAAGTTACGGTGACAGAACAATACGACTGAAAGATCCAAATGTCACCATAAAATTTCACTATAAAAACAATCTAAGTCACTTGATAGCCAATACTACCATATTGGGCACGAACAAAAAACCTCAATTTAAAATTAGAGAAAAACAAGAAGGACAGAGAGGAAGTATAGCATTGAGGGAGGCATTGAAGAATCAGGGACTTAAGATAAACTGGAAACAATTGGTAAAGTCAGCACAGTTAAGTACGACGGATGAGAAAAAATGGAAGAATACGGAAATGGCTCAAATCTCAAAGAAAGCAGGAGTAGATATCGTATTTATAGATACAGTAAATCATGTGGCCACCCAATTCATTTTCAAACGAAGAGCTGGGAGGAGAAAGATATTCCTTGCTCATGATCCACGGAAGAAAGATCAAAATTACAGGATAATCACAGACCCAGAACAGTTTGTGAACATGAAAACCGAAAAAGGGAAATTGAACCAGGGTAATGGAGAGAAAAACAGTACAATTAATAAAATAAAGTTTGAAAATCGGATAAACAAAGACGAAAAAAGGACATTTAGACTTGGAAACGGACACGAACCGATCATAAATCCAGATCTGACAACGGACCAACATAATCAAATAATAGCGTTACTTGAAAAATACAGGGAAATATTTTTAGAAAGTCCTAGTCAATTTCAAATTGCTAAACTACCAGAGGTCAAATTGAGACTACTTGATGAAACGCCTGTGAACGTACCTTCATTCAGAAGAAGCGAACGGGAAGAAAAAATTTTAGAACAAGAGATAGAAAAATTGAAGGAAATGAATATCATTGAGGAATGCGATTCGCAGTGGAATTCGCCCATATTTTTAATAAAAAAACCAGGTACATTGACGCCTGAATTTAGAATTTTGACGGATTTTCGAAAATTGAATTCAAAGTTACATCGAAATACGATACAAACAGTTCCAATAGATCAAATTCATGCCAATTTGAATGGAAAACACCACATTTCAAGATTCGATTGCGCTCATGCATTTTTTACCGTACCACTAGCGAAGGAATGTAGACACGTAACAGCATTTCAAGTAGGTGGCAGGAAATACCAATTTAAAGTATTACCACAAGGTCTCAGCGTGTCACCTTTTGAATACCATAAAGCCACTAATATAATTTACAAGGACTTGATACGTGAAAAAAGGATACAAATATACGCTGATGATGTTATAATTCCAGGAAACAACTTCAAAGAAACACTCCAAAACCTCGAGCTAGTATTACAGAAAGCTCGAATCTTCAATTTTCGATTAAAGCTCTCAAAATGTGAGATTGCATTATACGAAACTAAAGTATTAGGAAAAATTGTAGGTCGCAACGGGATACAACCAGACGATGCGACAAAGCAAACAATTTTGGCGATACCTCAACCGGAGACTCTAAGCAGTTTACGATCCTTCTTAGGCACAGCCAATTTTTGGAAGGCTCACGTAAGAAAATTCGCAGATATAGCAGCGCCCTTGACTAATGCAACTAGAGGTCTTTCAGAGAAGCAAACAAAAATTCAATGGACAACAGAAATGACTGACAGTTTTCAGCAACTAAAGCAAGCCATCATTAATTCACCAGCGCTTCAACCATACAACCCGCAGAGGAAAAATGTCTTATTAACCCGGGAATACTAACCTGCGTGAAAAGCACGCATAAGAAAATGTGTTTAAGTGTTTTCCCGCGCTTGGGGCGCCCCTACTTCAACAGGCGCCCATGACATCCTCGAGGGGTCAGTTGGCTCTCGAACACGTGAATGAGCAGTACCCCAGCTGGCCAAGATCGAAGGTAAGAGCTTTTGTTCTAGACGTTGGTGAGTCAAAACGCTCACTGTTAGTAACACACGTAAATTTTTCTGCGTCAATATAACGCATGTTAGTAACCACAGGATATTATTTGTGCGTGCTTTTGACTCACAGTTAGTAACAACAGGGTATCAATCTTGCGTGTTTTTGACGCATGGTTAGTAATAATAGCATGATTCGTGTTCTTCACGTGATCTTTCTTGGTGGATTATAGTTATGTTTCCATCATTGTTGTAGGTTGTTGAAAATGGCACAGAGGGCAATTTTGAGTGATGAAGAAATCAGCAAAATAATTACAAGTTTAGAGTCTGATGATGAAGAGGCCGAGGATTATCTTGAGGGGGTAAGTGACTGTGATTCTGATCCCGATTTTGAACCACATTCAGATGATTTTATTGTCGATGATGAGGAGTTGCAATCAAATATACTTCGTCATTGCCAACCTGAACGAGAAGAAGCTTCCACTTCTCATTCCTCAGGCGGACCCTCAGGTTCCGAGAAGCAAAAAAAAAAAGAGAAAAGTTTCAAGCTCAACAACAGCTCAAAAAAATGAGCTTTCAAAGAAGAAAAAAACATCGGAAAGGACAACAGATGAGGAAATGAGACAGGGAGCGACACAGGGAAGACCGGAATGGGGCGTAGATGAAGTGGTTGGAAAAAATGGATTCAAATGGAAGACCAGACCTTTGGGACCTAGCACCACACAGGCCAGAGCCAAAAATATTATCCACTTTACACCAGGTCCACTGAACAATGCCCGATGTGCAGAAGAACCCATAGATTGTTTCAAAGTCTTTTTCAGTGAAGAAATGAGTCAAATGGTAATGGGTAATGGCAGTAGAGGTACTCCTGCATTGATAAACTAAGGTATTTATTCGTGCAGACTTTCATTTTCGGTCAGCGAAATCGTTTATTGAAATTTTATATTGACATTTTTCATGTTTTCATAGTTTACAAGAAAATTCTAGTTTTATACTTACCAATATGTTGATATCAGGTTTGCTAGTCAACTAGAAAGAAACATAATGTTGAGTTCGAAGGAAAGATATGTTTTTATTGAAAGTTTTTGATTTGAAACAAAAAAATGTTGATCCCGAGGATTTCGGATTTTGAGTTGTGATATAAGAAGTTTTTGAATAATTGAAAGAATTTGGTTCCCATTTCTTTTCTATTCCATGTTTTTTTCTGGGAGGAGAAATGGACCTATGGTTTTCAGGTCAAAAATTCTAATTTGAGATTCTTTATTTACCAAGAGACTGAGTTACCCATAGATGTGATAAACAGCATTCTGACTGTATTGACGTTAGAATAGGAACGTTCCAAAATGGGAATGTATTTGACTGAAATGAATACAAAGACTGAGTAGGTAGCATGTAGGTATCTTATGGATAGCCAGTACCTAAAATTGTGATCAGGTCAATTCAGACCAATACCTATGTAATTGCCTTGTTACTTACATTTCCTGTATGTTGTTGTTGCCTAGTCATTATGTACATTAGGTAACAATAAAAAATAATGTTAAAAACTAGAAACAGCCTATTTATTCCCAAAATTCCTGGATATGCGTCAAAATGACGCATGGTTAGTAACAAAGGGGTATCCTGAAAGGTTAGTATTCCCGGGTTAACAGATGCCAGTGGAATTGCCATTGGTGGGGTTTATTGTCAGCAAAATGAAATAACAGGACGGTTACATGTCGTCGAATTTATATCAAAAAAACTACATGCAACGAAGACGCCAATCCCAGCTGTAACAGCGGAGTTAATGGCGGTAGTATATTGTATCACAAAACTTCGTCACTACATATATGATCAAGAAATAACGTGCTATACAGATCATTTATCACTAAAATTTATACAAAATTTCTCGCATAAGAATATGAGATTACTTCGACTCGCCTTAGCCATCAGGGATCATGAAAAAGTAAAAATATTACATGTTCCGGGAGCAATAAACCGCTTAGCCGACTGGATTTCAAGGAATCCTACAACTAAAGAAGTAATCAATCAAAAAGAACTAGAACCAATGGCGTACATTCTCCCAGAAATAGAGAAAATTGAGGAACAAAGGACAGAAATAGCTGCAGTGCAGACACGGTCAAGAACGAGACAGAAGCATGATGAGGATTCATCAACAAATTGGGAAATACAATACATAGAAATGTTGAAAAATGACCCATATTATCAAGAAATAACAGCAATTCTTTCACAGGGAAAAATATCAACGAAATCATTCAGAAAACAGGCACAAAACTATGAATTGACGCCCAGCGGAATATTATTGTACAAACCACGAAAAAACCAATCAAAAACATTAATTTATGTGCCATATTGTCACAGAGCCACTTTACTGGCGGAAAATCATGATGATGCAGGTCACACGAGCGCATTTTATACACAAATGAGGATAAAGACGGACTTTACGTGGCCAGGATTATTTAGAGACACAAAAAAATACATAGCTTCATGTAAGCAATGCCTTACTCAGAAGGCACGAACTGGTAAGTCACCAGGATTACTTCAAGAATTAGAAACCCCGCTCTATCCATTTCAGAAAATAATCATTGATCATTATGGCCCCATAATAAGTAAAACAGGGAGAAAATGGTGGATTTTAGCAATAATGTGTGGAATGACACGTTTCGTAAGTTTACATAGACAGAAGGACACGGGAACAGATGAAGTGATACGAGCTCTAGAAGAATTTGCACACATTTACGATTATGCTGAATGCATTCAATCGGATAATGCATCAGGGTTCTGCTCAGAAAAGTTTGCAGATTATGTCCAGAAGCATAAAATGAAGCACGTCAGATCAGCGGTGATGCATCCGCAAACGAATGGATGTGTCGAAAGATGCAACAAAAAAATTGCACAATTTATTAGAATATACTTGACGGACGATATCAAAAATGTTGACTCATTCCTCAAAGAAGGTCAGCATATCATGAACACAACTGCATCAAAAACGTTAAATGGCAAAACACCATTTTTTTGTGTATTTGGTAGAGACCATAACCAAAAAGGCGGGATATTGACTACACAACAACAGGACAGGGGAAGAATTGAACAAATGCAAGATTTGTGGAAAGATTTACCGAGGATCCATCATGAATCATTTGAGAAACGAAAATATTATTATGATTTGAATAGACCGGATCAACAATATGCAGAAGGAGATTTAGTACTAATAGAGACAAAATATATAGAACCCTCAAATTTAAATAAACAAACGCCAAAATTTAAAGGTCCATTTGTTATTGGTAGAAGAACAGGAAAGTATAATTATGAAATAGAAATACCATTCAGAGGAAGTACAAAATTACGTAATTTTCATGTATCGCAACTTCGACAATACAATGTGAGAAAACAATTGCCCAGAGATAACATCCCTAACTCAAGTTAAAGACACGAAAGAGTAAAAGAATAGAATGCGCGTACCTATGAAGAATGAATGATTATATAGAGCAGTATGATAGAATCTAAGAGATCGAACAACGAATGAAATGAATGCATGATAAATAGATAATGATGAATGATGTGAATGTATGAAAGGACCAAAACCCAGGGCCCGGGTGGAAGGTACTTAAGTGAAAATGAAAATGTGAATAAATGGGAAAATGATAAATGAAAATGTGTTTATGTGTGTGTGTGTGTCTGAAGAGCGAATGAAGAGGGTGTGAACAGAAAAACAGAGGAGTGCATACATGCGATTTCGCACAGGTAGTTAGGTACATAGAAAAACTTCAATAAACAACGAAATTGAAATAGACTTTTATCGAATGAGTATAGAAATCTTTGAAAAGTAGAATCCGTTCAAGAAAAAAAAAAAAAAAAAAATTAAACGTAAGATAAACATTTCTACTGACGTTGACCTACAGAAAAGTTAGAACGCAAGGCAAGCGGTCATTAATTAGGACATCTCGTGTTACAGAACAAAAAAATGACCAGCGCGTGGATAACAATACTTGTCATGACGGTGGCAATCCTTCGAAGAGCAATCGGAATCCTCGAAATAGAAAGACTCTCTGCCTCAGCAATATTGCGACCCAACAGAAACAACTAACATGGCGATATTCAGACTGAATGAACCGTTTATTCACACTGTACATGGGATAACTTCATTATACAACTTATACGCACCTAACAAATCGAAAATAACAGTATATGATAACGCGGACTTAACCGAAATACAAGTTTACGGTAGTTACAGGGTGAAATGCGCAGAAGAGTGTTTAATGTCCATAGCAGGAGACACAATTCAACTACATGCACAACAAAGACAGGACCATTTCATAACTAAGTACTCGTATGTTGACATGAATGTTAGTGAATCAATAGGAGATCTGAACAACATTACAATAGAAACTCCCCAGGAAAATCAATTACAATTAATAGATGGAGACCCATTCAAGGAATTCTCCATAGCCTTACAAAATTTACCAGAACCACCAAAGCTGCACATAGAGGCAGAGTGGGAGGAGTACGTAGAACACCTTCCCAAACTAAACTCAATTATGGTGGTCGTAATATTAATAGTGATCGGATTGGCACTAGTGTATCTGCGATGCGGAACACAGGCCAGAACATTTGTCGTGACAGAGCCAAGGGTTATCCTAAGTAAACCAGCATGAACTGGAAATAAATAATAACATGTAAAGAAAAAAAAAAAGTATCTAATGAATTATGTTTAACATTTATTATGTTTATTAAAATTATCGTTATTATGTTATGTGTGTTCGTTGTTATGTGCGGTGTTTTATTATGTTTATTGTTTAACATTTATTATGTTAACTAAAATTATCGTTTATTATGTTTGAAACAAAACCATATGTTTATCATTTATTATGTTTATTAAAAATATCATTTATTATGTTTGAAACAAAACCATATGTTTATCATTTATTATATTTATTAAAAATATCATTTATTATACAGCGCGAAAAATCTCCCAATTCGGTGCGTTCAAAAAAAAAAAAAAAAAAAAAAAAAAAAAAAAATTCGGGCGAGAACCACAAACAGCGCGAGAACGAGAACCACAAACAGACGTCTCCCAATCAAATAGATGTCTCCAATTTACGAACAGCGCGATGTCTTCAAAACAACACGATGTATCCATAAGAACAACAGATGTCTATGGAAGAGAAACAAAATACCCATCAGCACAGAGTATTTTACTACATCGATATGTCAAACCATTGTAGACCATTGCCTCGTCTACACTCACCCAACAAGCTTCACAGCTGCTCATAAAATTTATGCACCCACTTCACATATACAAAAAAAAAAAAAAAAAAAAAAATTTCAAAATTTTTTTAAAATCAGCAAGGGAGGGATGTGAGAAGGAACCTCTCACACAAACATAGAACTAAACCAGGTCAGAGCTGACCTGGGAAAAAAGAGTCGAGCACGACGAAAGGGGAAAGAAAGGAGGCAGTCGGAAAAGAAGGTTCATCAAAGTGAGAACTACCTCGCTCCCTGCTGCCTTCCCTTGAAACGACACCCGGAGGATTAGCCGCCCCCCGGAGAAGCCTGCTGTGCCTGCTACTGCTGCCGCTACCTTCATCATCAGGTCAGTCAACTGTGGTCCGCGCAACCCGAACTAAACCTCGGCGGTCGCGCGCGTTGTTGTATGGGAGTAGGTAGGTAGTCGATAAGTAATTAACTAGGTAATAAATAACTTTTGTTTATACTGCATATCGATTGCTTATCTGTTAACGTCCCTACTTCCCACTTTGCAGCTAGGTGCAGCAGCAAAGGGTAGGATTTGACTTTCCCTACTGAACAGAGGGGGAAGTCAAACAAACAACTCTTACAATTGGTATTTTCAAATTTTTGAAATTCATTAGTGTATCTACTTAGGAAATTGAAAAACTAAAAGATTGCCGCTGGAATCATCATAATCGAACAATAAAGATGGGTTCACAAGCGTACGACTCTGCATTCTGCCTGCTGATTGGCCAAGAACAGATGGAAAGAGTCGAAGAGAGGGGGGTAATATTGTCGGAGAGGCACATTTAGGAGGGACTGTCCACATCCGAAAAATTAGATATTTGACGGAAAGAGTCGGAGAGAGGTTGGTAAAAGTGGGTGGTGGGCGGTAGAAGGAGGGAGGAGGGGGTCGCGATAACGCAATGATGAGCACGGAAAGAGTCGGAGAGAGGGGGGTAATTTTGTCGGAGAGGCACATTTAGGAGGGACAGTCGGCATCCAAAAAATTAGACATTTGACGGAAAGAGTTGGAGAGAGGTTGGTAAAAGTGGGTGGTGGGCGGTAGGAGCTAGGTGGGGGTCGCGATAACGCAATGATGAGCGCGTCAGAAAACGGACGCCTGTGAACACCCTTACGGAATGTCAGAAAGAAACCGAAAGAGTCGCAGAGTCGGGCGCTTGTGAACCTACCTTAAGGGAAAGGACCACACAATGGCACAGGAATAGTTTAGAAAGCTGAAATTTGTTAGTACCGATGTAGGAATGTAGAGACGAGAAACGTACAATGACGTGACATGAAATGTAAACTAAGTGCCAACTTCAGCAGACCAAAATCTCACATTTTCGGTGGGGGGATTTACCGCCGCAAGCGGTCGTTTAATCTCTAGTTACTGCCACGTGATTACGTATAAAATACTTTGGCAGCACAGCAAATTGTCAAACTTTCTGAATGCAATCCCTTATTCAAGAAAACATAGCATTAGGTTATTATCTCTCGCTTTTCCGAATCAGATGGTTCCTAAGAACACAATTCATGTGTTTTTCCCCCGATTTTCGTTTGATGCGCACACCCTATTGCTGGCAAAAAGTGGGAATTCAGTTAGTGTAGTGAATAAACAGTTTTTCCCACATTACTGTTCGATTTTTATGATTCCAGCGGCAATCTTTGTTGTCAATTCACTAGGTAGATGTCGATGGCATCATATGATAACCTCGTATCTCAATTTTTGGCCAAAATGGTTTTTTTGGATTTTCTGCATGAAAACCTCGTATCTCACCCACCTGTAATTCAATTTTTAGCGGGAATTGCATTTTCTGCTCTCTAGCGCCCTAAATGATAACATCGGTTTTGATCAAGAGGGCTGAGCGTCACTGATAACCTCGCATCTTATTGCTAAAAAAAAGTTACGAGGTTATCATTGTAATTGTTTGCTCAGACCAGTGTGTACCTACTGCTCTGGCTTATTTAGGCGAATTTCCTTCTTCCATTGGGAAAGTACTTCTCTGAACTTGTATATTAGAGCTCATAATTAGTATTTTAATTGAAAAGAACTAAAACCATGTCCCAATAGCTCGGAAAAATGCGTTTATGGTGTGGTTTTACTAGAATGATAACCTCGTATCATGTGTACAGGGTGTATCAGGCTCAAGCCCCCACAAATCCCTCTTTTTTAACTTTTTAACAAAGTTGTTGCAAAATAGTTGTAGAATAAACGTCAAAGTTTTATTTCCGGGACGACGGAAGCGAAATACAGCCCCATCAGTACTATTTCAGTATCAGGATTCAGTATTCTTGTGAAGAATGATTTTAGTCAGGAGTATTCACCATTGCCACAGCGAATATTTGCGATCGTCGACTATAACTATCCATCTCCATTCAGAAATGCTTTTTGTAAGAGCATACAAAGTTAAAGACCTCAAAGAAGTAATTCCTAAAGACTCTCATCACTTTTAGTATCACCAAGCATAGTATTTTAGATAGCAAAACGCATAGTATCTTAAATTTGGGGGTTCGCTAAGTTTACACTCGTATTAGTTCATTATTTTCAAAAATGAACCATTGGAATCGAGCAAGAAAAAAAATTTAACCGCCTCAAAATTTGATGTTTCACGTTTCAAGTTAATTTACGTAGAATAATTAATAATTTACAAATTTACGTAGAATTCGAAAACCGCATAAAAAAAATTGAAAAATGTTGAAGTTTGGTACATGGGCTCAATTTGGGGTCTAGTTGTGGCTTTTGCTTGATGTCAATCACTTCTAAGGGTTGAAAAATAGGGGATGGAATTTTCAATAGTGCCCTAGTTCAAAAACTCTCGAAATAAAGGTATTGTTTTTCACCAATTTGAAATAGTATTGATTTTTTTTTAAATTCTAAAAATTGAGCTATGTAGAACAAACCGTCCTCTCCCCACGAGAACTTAAGGGTTGAACTTACGATAAATCAAAAACACGAGTGTGAATCACAAAAGAGGTCTAAACTCCATTGAAATTTTAGCTGACTAAAATCCGATCGTTATTCGTTTCTTCGAGTTTTATTCAGTATTGCTTCCTTAGCTACCAGTAATCAAATTTCCATATGAAGCTCCCTATTTTTCGAATCGAGTGTGAAGCGTTTAGTTCTTTCTAATAAACTTGATTGTGAAGGTGTGAAGGCAGTATAGTGTGGTAGGTAGTACCTACCAATAGTTGGTAGGTAAAAAAAAGCTGCAAATTATTTCACAAAAGTTTCTGTATAGATCACTCTTCTGCAAAGATCACAGCTTTGCCATTGTCACTATTTATTTATGTTTTACCTACCAACCATAGGCACCTACTATCTACCTACTAGGGCATTTTTGAAAATTTCAACCCTTCATTTCCATTTGGTTGATGGTTGGGGTTGAAATTTTCAAAAATGCCCTAGTAGGTAGATAGTAGGTGCCTATGGTTGGTAGGTAAAACGTAAATAAATAGTGACAATGGCAAAGCTGTGATCTTTGCAGAAGAGTGATCTATACAGAAACTTTTGTGAAATAATTTGCAGCTTTTTTTTACCTACCAACTATTGATAGGTACTACCTACCACACTATACTGCCTTCACACCTTCACAATATATCAAGAGTATTGTTTCAGAATACTTAGTATTTACTGGGTTAATTCTTCGTTACCTACCTTATACTAGGATCCTACCATTTTCATAGCCTTCAAGCGTGCTAAAAATTAATAAGCTTTTTTTTTATTGTTCTGGCAATTTTTCCATTTATTTGAGATTTCCTGCTGGCCCTTCTCTCGCCCCATTGCCTGTCCCACTAATGTCACCAAAAAAAAGGAAAGTTGAGGGTTATTGAAGGTTTACATCTTCAGTGCCACAGTGTGAGCCTCAATTAGAAATTAGGGGGTAGGTATTAACTAATTTCATTCAGAGTTCTTCTCCCGACGATGGTCGAGCCTCTTACAAGTTATGTGAAAACCTCGTATATCCTGTTTCTCGTAAAATGATAACCTCGTAACTGATTGCTAAAACATATTTCCAATGATTTTGCTTTATTATACAGTGTTTCGAGTTACATGAACTTGAAATAATAAATTGACGACTTGGGGAAATTAAAATTACCATTGCCGATAGAGCTAAACAGTTTTTTGTCTCTCCTGAACAATTCCATAATTTTGAGATACGAGGTTATCATGTGATGCCATCGATGTAAGGTAAGGTGGGGCAAGTGCGTGGTATGTTTTGCAAAGTTCACCTTCAACAAGACCTCAATAATCTGCCGTTGATGTTAAGTTAATATTTCTTTTTGCTCTTGGTACCTATGAATCCCCTGTTTTCAAATATATAATTGTTTTTTCCATAACCTTGAAAATTATTAGCATTATCATCAAAAAGGTTTTTCAAGTCTGACTTACGCACTTGCCCCGTCAACACGGGGTAAGTGCATAACTGGCCTGTGAAAAGCTTGGAACTTGCCTGCTACTTTCGCTGGGGCAAGTGCCGAAAGGAGCATCTTCCAACAAGGATTTTGCAAATTGAAATTTCAAAATCGGACAAAAATTCACTGAGTTATTAACTTTTGAAATTCATCAAGTCAACACCAGGACAAGAAGGGTGAAAAACGAAAATACCAAACAACATCGATAAACTCTTTTTAATAAGTCCACAGGAACTTGAACATAACTTGAATACATTTTAAAGGTTTTAGGTATAAAAATACATGCTAGGAATCAAAATATAGCTTTTTTACATGCTAAATCACAATATGAATGAAATCTTCTTGGGAGTATTGTTTACCCCTGTCAGTCTTCCTCAGGTAATTTCTCACCATTTTGACGAGAAAACCGCATAAATAGAACTGTAACAATGAAAGAGAAAGTTATATAGGTACCATATAATATATGTTCCTATACTTACTTGGAATGGTAATATTATTATACTTAGATTATCATGATAAAAGTAGGTAGGTAATTTATGATAAATTATTTTAAAAATTTAATTTTCTTCAAAAACTCACTAAAACCTGTCATATCTGATGAAAATAAGGCAGAAATGTTGAACCAATTAATGCTAGAAAAATATACCTATTAGGCGAAACCTTCAAACTTGAGTAAATAGGTACCAATAGAAACCCTGTGGCAAGGGTGGGATACCACGTAATTGCCCCAGGGGGAAGTGCGTGATAACACGCACTTTCCGAGGTTTTTACCACGCACTTACCCCTTTTTGAAAAACTAAGTAGGGTAAGTGCGTGGTAGGGCGTAACTCACTGATTAAAAAATATTACGTTTTTATTCAGTTATAAGAGTGAAATACAACTACAGAACTTGTAGATTAACCTCAGAAACAGTTCAAAATACTCACCAATTTGGCCGATGGAAATGGATGAAGATATGACCACCAACTTTGCAGCAGACTGAAAAGGCACAATGTGACTTCATAACCCTCTGGTGAGATTGCCATCGGCGTTAGCGCTCTCTGGCGGATAAGTGTTAGAAGGCAGTTGCCAACGCAGTCTGTAGATGGCGTCTAGTTTTGAATTCAATAGCAACAGTTAAGACCCACTTACGCACTTACTCCGTTTCTGCACTTGCCCCACCTTACCTTACTAATACATTTCGAAAATCCTTTAAAATTTCAAACTTAAGTACAACTTTGAGCGCCGGTTCTTGAAAGAAATACTAACCCGGAACGAGGAATGAACGGTGAACTGACCGAAAGGGGAGTTTCGGCGGTCTTGTACAATCTAGAGCTATGTAATCGATTTATAATCCGTTTTGAGCCAAGTTTGAGTAAAATACAGTTTTTTTCTTTATAAATAAGTGATGTTTGATCCTGACAACCAACTGGAGGAAGAGGAAATACCGGAGAATGAAATAAGAGTTATCCCATCTCCATCATATTAGTAGGCATGGTACAAAATTCCCACCAAAATCGGTCTAGCCGTTTAGAAGTTTCGCACAACTGTGCACTGCAATTAATAATTTGAAGTAGAGAACGTACTGTACGTTTGAAGAAATGTACTAGACAAACAGACCGAGAGATTTATGCATTGGCATAGAATCTCCCTTCTGCGACGATCTGTGCCTGTTATAGGTAACTAGAATGTAGATTACTGCTCCACAAGGCAGTAGCATAAGCTCAATCAGCCTTCTTTTCGTAACATTCGACTCTACTTAAACATATATGTACCAAGAATCAATATCACTATTTGGTAATCAATGGGGACAGCTATTGCAATGGAGAAAACGTCTGAAGAGCAGTTGTGGAGGTGGTTTCTAAAGAAGATTTTAGGTGACAACAGCCCTCCTAGTTGACATGCAAAGCAAGGATAAAGAGGGAAAACAAACGTGCGCCCAGGTTACTCACAGTTTTTGGGAAATGTTTTTGGAATGAACGTGAAGACGCTAGACTTGGTCGACCGGATTTACTTTCGTTTTCACTAACAACAAACTGATGGTGATGAACTCAACTGTTTAGATGTGACAATTTAAGTTTGAAATAAGGTTACAATCACGAATATGAGGGTTATCGAAACCATGTGAAATATCCATGATGACAACAGGGGCATGGATTTACAGTACAGCATCCATGGCTCCGGCTTGTCTCCGGTACTCTGTGATCCATGGGCTACATGTTCAAGACTATGGAAGAAGAATAGGTACTTGTTCCATGTACTCAACGCTCCTTTAAATTTTAGCCGATTTTCTCCTATCTTTTGGCATAATCGGAAGTATACCTGCAAAACCGTGATTGATGTTTACTATTGAACTCTAATTTACTAACTGAACGTTTTATCAGTGTAAGCATTTACTATCAGTGTAAGAATTTACTACTAATTGAACGTTTTATCAGTGTAAGCCTACCGTTTGACAAACTGGATGCCAGTGATGAGGACAAGTGTCACCGCTGTCACCAATTTGTAAACTATTACTTGTCTAGGTAATGGTAGAGAAAATGAAGTTAGTTACCTAGTACCAGTAAATGGTGAGTAGGATCCTGAAGGGATTCTACTCTGTGTTTCACTGTGAAATGGGGGAGTCAAAAGGAAATACGAACAACTTGAAAATTACGTTAAATTTAGGATAATGAATTGTATTTACCTGTTGAAGTTATGGTAGCGCTTCGAAGGTGTTGACTGACGAATATGTGAGCCCCTGCTCACGAATGAGACCAATGTGACGGGGCTGGGGTAAAGCAACAACACCCCCCTTCCTGAACCCCAAGATGCCGCCCCCACAGAGCCACCTGCGGCGAAGGACTGTGGAGGGGTAATCCGGGCCAGCTCTACGGGGGCGTGGTCCGCCCCCCTACGATGAGGACGCCGAACACCATCTGAGGCGTCCGAGCCCTGATTCAACCACGAAACCAAAGAAAGACACCAGCTGCTTGTGTCCACAGCAGCAGCAAGGGGCTTCGACCAAAGCCGGATGGCAGCCTGAGGACTACAGGAGGCCGTGGATCACGTGACTGAGAGGAGGGGGAAACGTTCTAGACCGGGCGGCCCACGTCGGCCATCACACCGTCCTGAGAGCTCGAACAAGTAGGTCCCGGCCGAACGTTCTTCCCCCAAAAGCGCGACGACTAAGTTCCGGCTGAAAGTCACCCCCATCCCTTGTTCTCTAAAGTCAGTGGTAGAAAATCCCCCTGGACTATTCGAGACATCATCCCCACAAAATCATCCGCATCAAGACCGTCGAGGATACCTTCGGGCCCAACACGTGAGTGCACAGACAAATATAACCTAATCTATTTTGGCCAAAATAATTAGGCAGGTGACGAAAAACAGTGTAGAAATTAGAGTTGATTCGATTGGAAAATTTGGTACAGTAAAGCTTTGTAAAACGGAAAACGAGAAAGATTCAAATTGTAATATTGATAAGACACGGAGACACGGTAAAGACACGGCATTGAAAACTGTAAAGAGAAAGGACACTGAAGGTATTGCTTGTAAGAAAGTTAATCATTTAAACCATTTTATTTTCATTGTGAAATTGTCCATTGTTTTAATTACTTGTAACGTCAGAAACTGCGCCCTTCAGGCTTGTATATCTTTGTTGAGTTCAACCAAAACATTCCATACTTGTATAATAAATTTCTTATCTGGTATTTTACTCCATTTCTGTGGTTATCTTTGAGTTCACCCTGCATCAGATCAGTATCAGCAACTAGGGGTAAAATAACTAAGTCAAATTTCATAATCTCTTTATTGCGTTTCAGACCCATCAGGTCGTGTCCTTAGGACACAATTTCTGAGAAAAACACAACCTCGTGGTCAACTGGGTTACTCGTGTCTCGAACACGAAGACACAAGTGACACAGAGGACACGCCCTTCTGGCACGGGACACGCTTGGAGGTCCGAGGTAAAAATAAAACACCCTTCAGGTTTCAAAGCATCATTTATTATTATTTTCATCAACCCAGGAGTCAACACCTTCGAAGAGCTACCATACTTCACAGGTAATTACCCTATATTATCCTAAAATTAACGTAGATTTAAGTTGTTTCGGTCTTTTTCGACTCCCCCATTTCACAGTCAAACACAGGGTAGATTCCCTTCAGGAATCTACTCAGTTGCTGCTTGGGCCAGGTAACTAACTTCATTTGTCAACTTTACCTGGACAAGCGGGCTTACAAATTGGTGGCAGTGTTGGGACTTGTACTCAATACTGGCATCCCATTTGTCAAGCCAAGTAAGAGCACGGCGGCTTACAAATTGGTGGCAGCAAGTGGGATTGATCGCGAGTTAGCCTTGCGACGAACTCACACAAATAAAATATTATTCGTTAGCCACGTGTTTACTGTGAAATTAAATTCAACCGAACAACAATTAAATTTCCAAAAGCTGATCAGGTGAACTAATAGGTAGGATGTGCATCCGACTATTGTAAATCTGGGAAAAGCTTCGAGAAATTTCTATTTTTTGTCTATATTTCATTTTTATTGCATTTTGACGAAACGTGGGCATTTTTTCCCGTTTCATACATATTTCTTGTCTAAATTGCAATGTTTACACACAAAGACATGACAAAAACACCGACTAACGTCTTTTCACCAAGGACACGAAAACACGATCATACAATTCCGATCGATGACGTGGATGTCAGCGACACTGATGTCGAGGCACCACAGGCAAAACCTACGGTGGGACTAGAAGTCGTGGAAACCATGACCCAGACCATGAGAGAAATGAATCTTCTCTTACAAAGATTCACGACCACCTCTCACACGAACGAACAAAATGACTTACCGCGAGCTGTTATGGCAGAAATCGAGCCTTGGGACCCGGATGTGGTAGGCGCGTTAAGTGTCGTTTCATTTTTCGCGAATTTCGACCTTATCACAGCAAATCTGACGGAACAGCAGAAATATCGGCTGTTGAGGACCAAGACACGAGGCACGGCCAAGCAGTACTTGATCGATCGCGATGACACGCTAGACGCTGACAATGTCTATACCGTTGTGAAAGCAGACATGATGACATGGTTCCAAAGAGAAAACCCACAACAAGCCGCAGCTCAACTATGGACAATCAAACGTAATCCGTCCGAAACGTTGAGGCAGTTCGCCGACAGAGCGCGCGGCCTGGCACGTTGTGCGGTACGAGAGGAAGGAGACCGTCTCAGAAGACACGAGAGGAGCGCATGGGTGGAAAGAAAAACGCTCGACGCATTCGTTCGAGGAGTCGGAAAGAACATCAGCGTTCATCTCATCTCCAACCGACCAATGAACATCAACGAAGCACTCCAGAGAGCTGAGGACCTGGAGGAGACACTTGGAGACACGGTGGAAGTGGAAGAAAGATGGGACTTAGCCGCGATTAATAACGGAAATCGCTGTTACAACTGTGGCAGTTTTGAGCATTTTGCGGCACGGTGTCCCCGAAAGGACAAACCACCAAGGAAGTACGAGAGATACGCAGAGGAGGGACAACGAAACTACCTTCCCGAGGAACGTAGGAGGGAGGAGAAACCAACCCCTCGTTTCCCTTGCATGTTCTGCGCGGACAGAACCCATTTCCCAGTGGATTGCCCAATGAGTCCACAAAAGACGATCTACTGTAATTTTTGCGGAGAGAGAGAACATCTCGAGGTGGACTGCTTCCGTAAGAAAAAACTCTTACCCGTGTCACAACCAACCCAGGAACCGACGCACGTAATGGAGGTCGCGCGGTACAAACAACCCCCTGTAGAACCGCACATCCCTGCTGTCGAGGCACCCTTGTCAAGAACGATGCGCATTACTGTTAAATTAGGGATGGAAGAGCGCGAAATGGTGGTGGATACCGGAGCAGCCCTTTCAGTTTTGGCTCGACCAGTATCTGGCATACCATTGCACCCGACTGATGCCGTAGCATGGGGAGCAGATGGATCGGCTTTGTGCTTCGCAGGTCAACAGAATATCCGAGCACAGATTGACGGACATACTTTCGACCACACGTTCCTTGTTTTCGCAAGAAGAAGTGCTACCTTAGATCTTCTAGGGCTGGATGTCCTACGTAAAATACCGATAACTCTCATGACAGGACCAACCATGGGATTCCAACTTTCGAAAGGTGACAGGACACACGCGAACTCTTCGGAGGCGCGGAAACGACATCACCATGGAGGCATGGTGTTGAGGGCCCAGGGGAGGGAGTTGAGCGAACCTGATGATGATGACCATGAATATGGCACAGGTCCCCTCCTCCCTAGCACCCCTGTGTTATCAACAACCAGCTTCCCAGCACATATGTTGGTAAGGAGTATCGAGGACACGCCCAGAAACGTCGTGCCAAAGACACAAGAAGAGGAACACCACGAGGCGAGAGACACGCCCCTTCCAGAACGCCCCCTACTACACCTAAAGGAACATCAAATGGAGCGACGGGACACGCCTACGGACGAACTGAGCGCCCCGCCCATTTTGACGAGCGCCGAAGCACTCGAAGACACAGGCACAGCGCGGCGGGAGGACACGCCCCCCAACGCAGAGTGGGCCCCGCCCCGACCGCAAGTAGGAGACCCAGGAGGAGACTACGTCACCCCAAGAAAGGACGACGACGGCAATACTCAATGGTGCTGGACCCTTGAAGAATGGACGAAAGCGTTTACCATTGAACCCAATATGGACGACGAATCCGATTCGGAGGGACACGGGTGGAACGTGCCTCGGAGGAGCATGAACGAACCACCACGGACGCATGAAAATGCAGGATCAGACTTGCCGATGGAGACACACCAAGACACGAGGTCCACTAGAAGCGGAACACTGTGTGGGACTCCAGGCAGTACTCCGTGTACGTCGTCGAGTGGCACATCATTTAATACGCCAAATGAAACTTCGGACGATAGTGACGAGGAGGACATGGTGAGGTCAGGCAGTCCTTCCCGAGGAAGTACTTCGGTAACCATCGCACCCGATGAAACCCGAATCCAAATCGAACCACCCAGACTAGCCACTGTTCACCAGCGCGAACCCATGTTGTCAAAAGTTCGTAAAGCAGGTACCATCGAGAGAAGAAAGCCACTCAAAATTTGCTGCATAAATTTCATACGCAAATTATGCAAATGAAAAAATTCCTGAGTGATATTGCACGTCCGTCGTCGAAGTCGTTGAAGATCTCACCGTCGACGCCGAAGCTCGTAGAAGAACCTGAAACACAACAACACAAAATTAGTACGAGTAACACGCCAAAGGGAACACGAGACACGTCGTGTCCTCCGTGTTTCAATGACACAGGAACACGACTGCAGGAAGGAACGAGTCCTGAACACCAAGATACTCCGTTGATTGAAGCGGATAAGAGTAACATCCCAAAGAAGAGTCAAGAGGAGGAGGTCAGAAGTGAAACATTCCGTCGGCCAACTATTGAATCCTCGGAATTGGAGTCACCGGACAGCATCTTGTCGCGGCTGCGCAAGAGACCCACGACCCGTCTTCCTCAAAGCTCCGTGAAAAAGCGCGCGTCGTGCCCAGCACCTAGGGGATTAACCTTGAAAAGACTGACACACGAGACACGCGAGACACCCGGTGACACGGGACACGCCTCAGACACGCTGAGGATTGACCTGTGTCGTCAGACAGAAACAATTCCGACCCTTCAGGTCAACAAATTTCAGTAGGACTCATCAAGTCACAAAATTTCAATTGAACCCCTCAGGTTACAAAATTTTGAATTTGACTATTAATTCGACTTGACATACATTGGTTGGTCAAGCCGAATTGGAGTTTATAGTTACCTGCCCGATTGTACATGGCCCACAAAAATACAGCAAATAAGTCAAGTAAATGAAGTAAATGATTCTCGAGCAGTTCCCAGTCAGGATGACACATAGGGTGTTTATGTTTGTTGTAGGATGTCAGGGCGGCAGAAGGAGTGGAAGGACGGTCCATTGGTCCCGGATCCCTTAAGTCGACAGGTGCGGGAGAGAGCGGAGAGAACCGCAGAACAGCTTCGGTCCCTGCCGGATGGACAAGTAAACACGGCCTTGCCTGCGGGAAACCCGTTAGAAAGATTAGAGGAGGTGGCCAGTCTTCTACGATACGCCACATGCTCGGAGTTGACGGCGGTCCGGTTGGCGAGTGGCCAAGCCGCACTAAAGGGAATCCTCGAGTTGGCCCAGTGGATTCCGATCTATCAACGAATCGCTGAGGAGCGCGATGCCCTTCTAGAACGCCAGTCCGACTGGCATGACGAACGAGAGGCCTTGGACAGCGATAGGCAAGCTGCCTGGGATGCGCTGAACGACATCACGGCGCAGGGGCCGTCGGAGTCACCCGCGGCGCAGACCACGAACCCTGTGCCTACGGAGCAGCCTGCCGTGGAGTCACCCGCGGCGAGAACCACCGACACAGTTGCTCCAGAGTTGATGTCGTCCCCCCTCGGACCAGCCTTTTCGCCCATCACCCCGTCCGGTGATCGGCCAGCCACTCCAGGGACTGTATCCCCGAATCAGACGAAGCCAGCGAAGACCACGCGGCCCCGATCTGCCACACCGCCGTCACGCTCCAAGTCACCCAAGTCCAACGGCGAGGAGGATGCAGAGTGGTTCCCGGAACCGTGCCCGGAGCCTCAGCGGTTGCTGAGTGACACAAGTTCCATCGCAACCCGACACAGTCTGATGGTCCGCCTCACCCGAAAAATCAAGAAGCGGACGTTGGCATGTCTGGTATGCGGGAAGGTGGCGGCACGCCTTTTCACCTTCCGCTGCCAGGCATGCAAGGAATTCTGGCAACAATTAAAGACGCTCCACCGCCAGGGCAAGGACCTGCCCACCTGCGACTCCGACCACCAACTGAAGAGGGACCCTGCCAACTGTCGCAGCTGCAGGCGCCACGCCTACGAGCTGGCCTTCAGGAAGGCGCATCCCTCAGACCCACTGCCGGTACCCAGTGTCATCTTTGATGACCCTGGCTCCCGGGGGGGCGAGGGATGTGAGCCCCTGCTCACGAATGAGACCAATGTGACGGGGCTGGGGTAAAGCAACAACACCCCCCTTCCTGAACCCCAAGATGCCGCCCCCACAGAGCCACCTGCGGCGAAGGACTGTGGAGGGGTAATCCGGGCCAGCTCTACGGGGGCGTGGTCCGCCCCCCTACGATGAGGACGCCGAACACCATCTGAGGCGTCCGAGCCCTTATTCAACCACGAAACCAAAGAAAGACACCAGCTGCTTGTGTCCACAGCAGCAGCAAGGGGCTTCGACCAAAGCCGGATGGCAGCCTGAGGACTACAGGAGGCCGTGGATCACGTGACTGAGAGGAGGGGGAAACGTTCTAGACCGGGCGGCCCACGTCGGCCATCACACCGTCCTGAGAGCTCGAACAAGTAGGTCCCGGCCGAACGTTCTTCCCCCAAAAGCGCGACGACTAAGTTCCGGCTGAAAGTCACCCCCATCCCTTGTTCTCTAAAGTCAGAGGTAGAAAATCCCCCTGGACTATTCGAGACATCATCCCCACAAAATCATCCGCATCAAGACCGTCGAGGATACCTTCGGGCCCAACACGTGAGTGCACAGACAAATATAACCTAATCTATTTTGGCCAAAATAATTAGGCAGGTGACGAAAAACAGTGTAGAAATTAGAGTTGATTCGATTGGAAAATTTGGTACAGTAAAGCTTTGTAAAACGGAAAACGAGAAAGATTCAAATTGTAATATTGATAAGACACGGAGACACGGTAAAGACACGGCATTGAAAACTGTAAAGAGAAAGGACACTGAAGGTATTGCTTGTAAGAAAGTTAATCATTTAAACCATTTTATTTTCATTGTGAAATTGTCCATTGTTTTAATTACTTGTAACGTCAGAAACTGCGCCCTTCAGGCTTGTATATCTTTGTTGAGTTCAACCAAAACATTCCATACTTGTATAATAAATTTCTTATCTGGTATTTTACTCCATTTCTGTGGTTATCTTTGAGTTCACCCTGCATCAGATCAGTATCAGCAACTAGGGGTAAAATAACTAAGTCAAATTTCATAATCTCTTTATTGCGTTTCAGACCCATCAGGTCGTGTCCTTAGGACACAATTTCTGAGAAAAACACAACCTCGTGGTCAACTGGGTTACTCGTGTCTCGAACACGAAGACACAAGTGACACAGAGGACACGCAGGACACGCCCTTCTGGCACGGGACACGCTTGGAGGTCCGAGGTAAAAATAAAACACCCTTCAGGTTTCAAAGCATCATTTATTATTATTTTCATCAACCCAGGAGTCAACACCTTCGAAGAGCTACCATACTTCACAGGTAATTACCCTATATTATCCTAAAATTAACGTAGATTTAAGTTGTTTCGGTCTTTTTCGACTCCCCCATTTCACAGTCAAACACAGGGTAGATTCCCTTCAGGAATCTACTCAGTTGCTGCTTGGGCCAGGTAACTAACTTCATTTGTCAACTTTACCTGGACAAGCGGGCTTACAAATTGGTGGCAGTGTTGGGACTTGTACTCAATACTGGCATCCCATTTGTCAAGCCAAGTAAGAGCACGGCGGCTTACAAATATAATAATAAATTACTGTTAAACATGAAGGGCTGTTCTTTATTTAACTCGGACCACCTAATGTGTCCTGTGCCAGAAGGGTGTGTCCTGAACACGAAGCTAACCTGGATGTCCACGTGGATGGTTCTTTCGACGAAATGTGTCCTAAAGACACGACCTGATGGGTCTTAAATTGAAGGACAATTAAATTGAATTTAAATAGTTTTATTTTACCCCTAGTGAACTGAGCTGAATAAGAGCAGGGTGAATGGAAAGACAAGACAAGTTATGGAATAGAATAACATGTAAGAGATGTTTATTACAAAAACAAGATAGTCGTTGCTCAAAATACAACAGCCTGAAGGGCGTAAAGAAAATTGAATATTAGTATTTAATACGAATGAGATCGTGATTATGGAAGGACTAGCGTTCTGAACAAGATTATTAAATGCGACAATACTTTTCAATACTTGCTAACTCGAAATAACGAGCTATGTCTCGTGTCTTTTACAATCGTGTTTTCCAATACAATTTTCTAGAATTAAAGTTTATCGTTCTGTCTGTTGTCTCAATATTCTACACAATGTTTTTATCACCTGCCTAACTATTTTTGGCCAAAAAGTAGTTAGAATTTTAGTTTGTGCACGCACGTGTTTGGCCCGAAGGTATCCTCGACGATGATGTGGCAAGGTTGAAGGAAGTTCTCCAGTCGGTTGAATTCTTGAATCCAAACAGAGAAATTTGGGGATACGACTCGCCAGTTCAGGGGGTTTTGACTCTCGCGCTGACTATTGAGAAGGGGGACAGGGGAAGACGTTCGGCCGGGACATACTAGTCGAGCTTGCAGGAAACGTTCAGCCTGGACTTACTAGTTGAGCAGTTGGGGACGGTCTGATGGCGGATCCAGAACATTCGATCTCGATGGTTTCCCCCTCCAGCCCGTGACGTCATCCATGGCCTTCCCGACCAATCAGGCTGCCACTCCAGTCAGGCTGAGCAACTGCTGCTGAAGTAGTCATTGGCCATGTTGATTCCACCCCCGGTAGTCATGGTTGAAGTCTGGGTGGATGCCTTAGATGGAGTTCGGCGTCCTTGCAGTGGGAGCAGACCACGCCCCTTGGAACTGGCCCAGATTACCCCTCCACAGTCCTTCGCCGCAGGTGGCTCTGTGGGGGTGGCATCTTGGGGTTCAGGAAGGGGGGTGTTGATCTACCTCAGCCCCGTCACCTTGGTGTTATTAGTGAGCAGGGGCTCACATCAGGTTCCAGTTATATAGCCAATTCTATTTTCCTACCTTCTATTGATGAATCGGGATGATTAATTACAATCAATCAACGAAGAACGAACGAAATACTTTATAATATGAAAGTAAAACTTGAGTGGTACAACACATAAGACGTTAGTACAAAGTACAAATCGAACTTAAGTAAAAACAGGAGCTGAGGCGGAAGGCGAACTGGACCAAGTAGGTACCCATCAGAATAGCCAACATCCCTTCAGAATAGTAACTGAACCTGAACAGTACCTACTGACTGCTAGAGCCGCACGGCCATTGCATCCAGGACTGCATGTAGGAAATACCTATACCCAACTGCAGCAGCCGCAAGCTCTGTGGCTCAATTCGATCGCAAGCTGCAGCAGCCAGACGCGTGTAGGAAAGCCGACCTGTAGAGCTAACTAGTTAGTTCTTGTGTCCAAACTAAACTAATACAGGTAGTACCTATTACAGTAGTAATACTATACTGAAACATGTGATTCTAATATAATTGTACAGGTATATTGAAACATGTGATTCTGTTGAATCATCAAAAATTAACTTCTCGCAACCAGGGATTGATCCATCATTCCGACTAAGGTTTATTTACACTTTATTTACACTTCTGAGTCAGAGCTGGCTACCACTGAGCTAAGGAAGCGAATGGACAGAAATGCCAAGAGGTAGCTATCACAACAACTTTCTCCATTAGGAAATCTTAGGTACTCCGTTACCTAGTCAGAGGGGTGAGGGGCAGCTTTGGCCGGCGTTTTACAACCCAGTGTGAACGCTCTATTTTTGACTGGCTTCGGAGCTTTGTTGTTATTCCTTCTAAATGGGGCGGGGGATTTGCTGACCTCAATGTTTGTCGGAATAGGCAGTGGCTTGACTCGTGTCTCGGGGGGGGGGGATTGTTTTGATGACATAATACTAATTACTTATTGTTCTCAGAGAAATGCTGAGGAGACCATTCGAGTCTGGTACGACTGCGCCACATTGTTGAATCATCAAAAATTAACTTCCCTTGACCAGGGATCGATCTCCTTTCATTCTGACTAAACTACATTTACACGTCTGAGTCGGAGCTTGTTCTAATATTCTATTCTAATAATTAGAAACATACTTTTTTTTTAAACAAGAGTAGGTGGGTGAGTACCAACTTTTAATTTTTGTGTTGTTAAATGATTTCTAAGAGAGATGTTGCGATTCTTTAGTGCTATTTGATATTTTGTTATTCTGGTAGAATAAAAAATTTCGTTGAAAGAGTGTTTCATTTGAGAGGCCATAGAATGTGATAAATCTCAAAATCAGAATCATTCCCAAAAGTTATATTGCAGAATTTCTTTCTACCTTGAAAATAAATTCCATTTTATAGTAGGTTGTGATTTTAAGACAATTGTGAGCCCCAGCTCACTGATACTTCACAACAGTGACGGGGTTGAGCAACCTCCATCTTTGCTCCCTTCCAACACAGGATCAACATAGCCACCCATGGCTAGAATTGTTGATCCTGAGGTCATCGGGGCTGGCAGGAGTGGGCTTTAGTTCCCCACTCCAGGATGACCAAACACCATCTCTGGCATCCGCCACCACGGGCACCCCTTCGAACTTGGGCCACCACCCCATGAGTGGCACCCTCTTCCGTTGCCATCAGAGCGACGCCAAAGGGAGCAGAACTGACGCCTGGCGGCCATTCCCCCTTGAGAGTTTGCCCACGCACTTTGAAAGACTAGACTCTGAGTCAAACCCCCCTTGAAAGTGTGTGAGTGTAGAGCCGCCCCTAATGACAATTTGCCGAGAGCCCAGCTGCCCACAAATCTAGCTACCAATCCCCCAAAATCTGGCCAGTAAGACCCTGCTGCCAACATATGCATTCTTTCTTGTCTATTCTGGAAAATGCTATCAATTGTTTTGTGAAGTCGGAAGGAGGAGAAAAAGGTTTAAATAAGGATAATTCACATTCATTTAGCTTCAACGTTGTATTTCATCCATTTAACAATTCAAAATTTTTAATCTCATTGCACATTTAATTTTCACATGTATTTCATGTCGACACATCTTTCAACTTACCATTACTAGAGTTCCTATTGGTTGTATTTCTGTATTTATTCTTTCATCATTCCTGGTTCTCATCACAAGTACAGACAAAATGTGCACAGACACAAAATTAGTGCACTTTACATTCCCTTCAGGAAAACAACGTCAGTCCATAAGACACGCACACTTTTCGTGAGCACTCACAACTTTGGCCAACAACAAAATTGGTATTTAAATTTTCGACCCCCTCAGGCTTACAAATTGGCGACAGAGGTGAGATTTAAACCCTTCCCCCTTAAATCAAGGAGTAGGGCGCTTACAAATGGGTAACCCATGGGAGCCGAGCCTTACAAATCGGTGACAGCAGTGAGATTTATTTCTCCCCTCTGCCATTGACGAGTAGTCAGTGCTTACAAATTGGTGGCAGCGAAGTGGATTTAATTGCAAGCTTCACTTGCAACCAGGGGCGGCTACTAATAGGAGCATAGGCGCATGTGCACCCCCAGCCAATTTAAAAAAAAAAATCAAAGTTCGTTCCTATTAGTTTGAAGAGTAAGTTGACTAGTGACAGAAGACTCGATCGTAGGTACTGTGCTAGTTGAATCTATGTGCAAAAACAGAGACAGGGAGTCTTTCTTGACCCATCACACCTGTTAGGAGCATCCGTTTGGATCTGCTCCATTTTTGGAGAGGGTGACGTCATGGTGACGTGTTCCGAGGGAGCCAGGCACGTGAGATTGACCAACCAGAGAGCATGAAATGTGCCTTGGGGCGCAAAACTGAATTGATGCGCCCCCATCAGAGCTCTGCAATCTGGGTTTTCTTATCGAGTAATAAGTAAACACAGAGTCAAACAAAACTGATAAGGGATTTCCATTTTTCGTTTTCAGTCCACCGTTTTGTTCTAAATATTGTGATTATTTAGGAGTTTTGTAGGTACGATGAACAATTTGGTGCATTACATTAAACTATTCGTGTTTGTCGGTTGTGGAAAAGTGCAACATTCGAGAAACTGGCTGCCCCTTGCTGTCTCTACCTGGACTCCAGCAGATGTTGAAATTTAAAAATCGTGCAAATTCGTACCGTAAGTTTAAAATCGAATATTATAAGAAGGTAGATTGGCTTTGTGGATGTGAAGTGACTAACAAATTATTTTGCTTTGCTTGCCTACTTTGTTCTACCAACCGAAATGAGGCTTGGGTTAAAGACAGCATAAGTGATCTGGTAGATTTGCGTATACTGGGTCGTCAAATATAATGCAACAACTCGACAGTGCATATCGTCTGATGCAAAAAAAACGAAACGGTTAAGAAAAATAGGTACATTTTACCTCGGATCATTGATTTTATCAAGTACTGTGGTGTTTTCGAGCTAGCCATGCGTGGATGAGAGGGAAGATTCTTCGAATCCTGGAGTCTTCAAGGGGCTCGTTAATCTTTCTTCCGAAATGGACGATGTTTTGATTCGTCATGGGCAAATACACATTTCGGCTATTGCAATAAGATGGGTGCATTTCTTGGGTTTAAACCTTTGATGATCAAGTATTTCAGAATACAGGTACAATAGCTGTCGAAACCATGACACAAACAATGAAGGAGATGAACAAACTCCTTCAGCGTTTGAACACAGGGTCAACAGAGTTCGATCCTGCTTGAAATCAAACCATGGGACCCGGACAAATACGTACAAATAGAATGATGTACAAGTAAAATAAATTTCCCCTTTTACTTCCAGAATAATTACTTTGTGTAGAAAGAAGGCAGGTGGTAGGTGACCATATCGACACCAGTGCGCCCAAAGGGCCAAACTGCTTCCGGAACTACTATTTCTAAAACGCAAGCGATTGAAGCGAGGCCAGTGTACATGAAAACATCTAGGTTTTTTTTTGTAATTGGTCCAAAATCTACGTAAGATTGAATTCCAAACCGTTTTTTGAATCATCCGCAATTTCTAATATTAAGAAAAAAGATAAACTAGGAAGAGGTCCAGTTTGGCCCTATGGGCATAATTTGACCTTGAGATTTGTGAGCGACAAGGGGCCAAACTGGCAGTTTGGCAGGTTTGCGACTTTCCTTCACCTGGAAATTGCTCTGGTCAATCTACAATTTCTTCTTCAATTAATACATCAGTTGAAATTAAACTTTAATAAATTATTATAATTAACTACCCATTTTTACAACTCTCTGGGTATTTGGTACCTGTCCAATCGTTGTTTTCGTCTTTCTTTGAAACCCCGATTCTAACTCACGTAGGTATGGTTGAATAGTGACATTCTATTACCAAAAAACAGTAATTAAGTAATTTCTGAAACACGGATAACGAAATTTTAATTATTCCAATAGTAACAGAACACCATAGCATTTGAAACAAATCTAATAATCATTGATGAATAGTAAGATCATCTATTCAGCATTGTCCTCTTCATTTGTCACAATGAGCTCATCACGTATGTTGAGCTTATTCTTCATATGGTACTGCGTGGTACTGGTGAGGAATCGCCCCTTTGGTACACAAACTGAAGGAAAAAGCAGGAGTGGTCACAGTGACACAACTGGACGGCAAGAAAATTATCATTGCACTTGACAAGTTACCTATCTTTCTGGTGTTCAGACTTGAACTCAATTGATTCAATGCAATTTGATTGATTTAGTTGATTAACTGAATCGTCTGTACCTAAGCAAACATCAGGACTTGAAAGAACGAACTCGATTCTGCCAAATCTTACTGACTCTAGAGCCATAAAAAGTCAGAGTCATAAAAAATATTCTAGTCAATTTAATCGAAACTATTCGAATCATCATTATATACCTCTCTCAGTTGTTGTAAGGCCCGAAAAACCATGAGCTGAGATCTGGTTGAGAACACTTTCCCTTGCTTCCTCCGTCGAGTTCTAGCCATCGTTTGAAATCACCTTTTCCAAAACCACATTTGAAAAAGAACGAGTGGGTGGAGAAAAGATTGTACTAAAGACAATCAAAAGAAACGCCTGCCAAGTGGGTGTGTCACATGGCTTCCTCGTATCCATAACCCAATTGTAGGTATAGTTGATCCGATACATAGTAGTATTCTCAAAAAACATCGATCTCTATGTACCTTGCACTACCTTCATAGAAGACTATCTACACTCCAATTTGAACAATCCTGAGAAATTTCGTCGGAATCGGATGAACAAGTAGAAGTTATGACAGTTACAAAGATTTCACGTTTGCTTTGAAAATGAGAAAGTTATGGCTGGTACAACGAAATACACATTTGCGCATACGCAGTAGCAACTATCAGTTTGTGGGCGATGATTTTTATAGGAGACCATCTACACGCTAACCCGTACATACAATCCCTGAAATTTTCATTGAAATCGGATGTGCGACAAGGATTTCATGACAGACACACGGACAAACAGACAGACACGGAACCAAAATTGTTCAGAAAGGTCTGAAACGAGTGGAAACTTTGTTTCCGGAGAACTTTTTTTTTCAAACTTGAAAAGTGAAAACAAAGCATCCCCTACCTTGGTGGACTCGAACGCAAAAAATGATGGAAAAACAATTCCTTTACATCAGTATATTTTGAGTTACGGCGTTTTCAAAATTTCAACCCTTAGAAGTGACCATCACTACATCAACCAAAAGCTTCGGGGCACAACTAGACCCCAAATGGACCCATATAACAAATTTCATCAAGATCGGTCAATGCTAACTGAGCTAAGTACCGTGTACGGCGGACGGACGGCCAAATTTTAATTCGATTTTTGTATTCTACCTGACATGAAACGTAAACCAACAAATTTTGAGGGGGAGGGGGGTTAAAAAAATTTGTTTCTTGGTTGATTCCAAAGGTTCATTATTGAATATAATATACCAAAAACACAGGATGCAACAAGTAGGTAGGTAGTGGACGTGAACATAATAAAGGGTCAGAAATCGATTTTCTAGTCAGTTGTTGTGGTTCTGTGCCATTATATTTGTCTCTGACACGCAAATAGCAATCAGAGTAGTTTGTGGCTGCGTTTTAGTTGGTAAGATCAGCAGTTTGGCCCTATGAATCACGTAGATGGAGGCAGTTTGGCCCTAACAACTTTTCGTTTAAATTCCAGTTTGGCCCTTCGGACTTCTGACATTGAAACTGATTTCAGTTTGGCCCTTTGAACAAGAAAAAGCAGTTTGGCCCTTTGGGCGCTCAGGTGTCGATATGAACAAGTGAAAATACACCATTAGATATTTCTGTGTGTGTGGGACGTCCCCCTCTCCTGTGTCCTATAGGACACCCAACGTTGAAGGCTCACATTCACCCATGCACACTCATCAAGAAGCTCATACAAGCTCATCTGGAGAAACAGTTTTAGAACCCCGAGAATGACTTCAAAAGTGTTGAAATAGTCGACATTCGGACACACCAATAAGGAATCTGTTTTCTGAACTAAAAACTCTCATCTAATTGCGTATTGGGCACCTCTAGAATGTATGCACTAGAATTTGGCCAAGTTGTTTCATATAATTTGAACTAGGGGGTATCTGTAGAGGAACTGGCAACTCCTGCTAGGCCCGCTGGTGGTGAAAGTTGTTTCTCATACGTCCAATAGAGTGCTCTGATTAAAATTACCTTGGAGAGATCACATCAACTTTTTAGGAGTGCCAACTTTTTACATTTTTTTTCTGGGTTTTTGGGTCCTTTTTTTAATAGAAAAAGGGGTCTTTTCGACATTATCTCATATCAGACAGAAGACATATCATCCAACTCAACAACATAATTAATTAATGTTGAAAATTATCAATTACACTATGACACTCGAAAAAAGTTGATGTGATCTCGCCAAGTTAATTTTAATCGGAGCACTCTATTGGACATACAAAAAACTACTTTTTTTGAAAAACTACTATTTTGCCCAGCGGGAGTTGCCACTTCCTCGAAAGATACCGCCTAGTATAATTTGATGACATAGGAACCGTTTCTCACAATAGAAGGAGGGATAAATTGGATGAATGAACTTATTATGAGAGTGAAACTAAATCATACCAACCTACAATATCAATTTATTACATCAGTCTCGCTTTTTAACATGGTAAATACATTAAAAACACAACGCATTGATATTTACATAGAAATACATGTAAGGATTTTTACAATCCCACCAATATCAATCCTTGAAATGTCACAGCACTTCGTATTACTGTCCAAGACTTCCTGGAACAAATAGTTGTACGAACCATTTTCTCTGGAAGACAAATTCAGGCACACTGTGCCTCGTGAGGATGTTGTTATTGTATGACCCTCTAGTTCCCACTGATCCCTATGAATATATTTCATTAGCCATAAAAATGATGGTAATAGTCGCGTTTAAAATCAACATTATACAACGTCATACCAAGACACAATTTTTGTTTATTCTATAGAAACTTCTGGAGAATTTATATTAACGTTAATTTGTGGTTCAGTTAATGAGATCTGAGAATTGATCAGAAAAATAGGAATACTACCTTAAGTCACCTATATTTTAATTTTAAATATTGGGCATTTTGGTGGTTTCTGGTTCATCTTCAACACCTGAAAAATATTAAAACGAGGAAAATTCATCGCATTGTCACACCAAGAACTATTGCAACGTATTGTAACCAAGAAAATTAAAAAAAAATGTAAACAGAATCGCATGTTGTTGAATCAAAAAGCGAAGCCAGTATCTTCTAATCAAAATCAAAAATTCAAAAAACAGTCATCGAATTCAAATCAAAATAAAGTCAACAGTGGTCGAATCAAAGTCAATTATTCAATAAAATCAACAGAGCCAAGGGAAAATTCGTGAAATCAAGAATCCCGAACAAGATTCAAACGACACAGCCGGCCAAACAAAGATCGTCTTAGCAGGGAGTCCACAGACATCCCTCAATTAACATAATTATTTGGCCAAACCACAAATATATGACATATCTACCAATAAAATTGCAAGATGTCTCCGTACATGCATTATTGGATACGAGAGCTTCAATGTCTGCAGTAGAAATGAAGCATTTTATTACAAACGTTTGAGAAAAAAATTACTGAGAGGTGAGGAAATTTCCCTAATAATTGGAAATAGTGTCTACACTCAAGTTGGCATAACTTCAGGGTTCGATTGTACAAGGAATTTCCAACAAAAAAATGTCCCTTAGCAATTTTGTTTTAACCCCTTGTTTTTACAAGTTTTTTTTTCAATTTGAAGATTTGTTTCGTGTTTTCGATCATTAGAACTGTTATAACTCCTATTATTTGGTTATTAATTATTATAATTAATTAATTCGATTGTTTAGATCCCATAAAACAATATACTGTTTCAGGTTAGATTTTTTTCTTGCTCGATTCCAATGGTTCAGTATTGAAAATAATAAACCAAAATAACAATTGGAATTCATAAAAATGTGGAAGAATTTAATACAACAGGTAAAATTGAAATATGAAACGTAGAATTCTAAAAAGAAAATGTACATATTATTAAATGAAGGTCATCAGCAATACTTCTGGCTACAAATTAAAACATAATATATTATGTCCCTTTTTTCCTTTCCACCTATGATTACTTGTATACAACGATGCCTCATTAAATAAGGTGTATGAAATTGGTTAGAAGTTGATGATATTTGTAAAAAAAATAATGAAATTGGTTGAACGAGAGGGAAACGATAGTGAGACTGGGACTTCACGCTATATTCAAGGGGAGGAGGTGGAACATTGGCTGATGAGGGGAAAAAATATGTCCCGCCTAGGGACAGGAGTCTCCTATCCTGTGCCTGCCTAGTGTGCCAGCTCCTTAGCAGTCCCTCTGCTTCAAGTACTCCTACTTGCAAATTTCTGTTCATGATGGGAATAGACCAACAACTGAGCTCAGACAGAACAGAGGTGTTCAGTGGAGTGCAAGAGTGAAACATGGGAAGGAAAACAACGTGACAAACGCCACACTATAGACTTATGCTAAGTCTTACTGCGGGACTTCCTAAAAACAAACTTGAACAAATCCGTTTCAGACCTTCCTGAATCCAAATCTGCAAAGAATCTATCTCTGTTTTGTTCGATGGAAAAATCTAGTGTATTATGCGCAGTTTCAATTTCCGCCCATGTTGCAAGATTTCTTTTTCTCACTACACTCCGTCAGATATTTCTGCTTGCATTAGTTATAGTTGGAATTTAACGTTCTATTGTTCATCCTCAGGTTTGCATGCTTTACTGAACAATATGTTACGATAAGTTCATATGGACAACGCCGTACAAAATTCCTAGCAAACTGTAGAATGGAGGAAGTGGAAATCGAAGAAGGGAGGTTATAAGGAGCAGGTTAGAGAGGTTGATTGATGTAATTTTGATAAAGTGATTGTAATATGCATGAGTAAATGAGGAATTTCACCGATTTCTGTTTGCATTTTTCCTGAATAGTTAATGGTGTGGGATAGATGAAAATCGGGCTGATTTCGGAAAATACGTCTTCTGTTATTTTTGGGAGACAATCAAAATTTTTAATTTCAAAACTAACCGGGAAAACAGATGTCCAGCGGGAACGCTCGCTGATTGGGCTGTTCGGATCGCCGTCTCCTCCCAGTGTTGCCCATTGGGACGACGAAATCGTGTTTTCTAAGAGGAAAGTTATCAAACAAAAACAGAGGAAACCTAATTTTCCCCATCTCGCTTTTTCTATTTTTTTCTTCAGTTTTTCGATTTCGAACTTTACTGTTTCATGAAATTTTGCATCTGGGGACTATGGATTTCTTGATCTCAGCGCTTCAAGCGGCCATAAATGAACTATTCCAGCATGACGTCATTTTCCCGGTTTTTTTAAACATTCGTATTTTCTACACTATTTTGTTTATTCGTAAATTAGGAAGTTCGGGCTGAAAGTTTGCCTTAGGGGGTTTTTAGAGGTGCTGAATCCGATTTTGGGGTCAAAAATAGGAAATTCCGACATGGTGAAATTCCTCATTGTTTTAATAAAACTCAATTTGTTTATTCGTTCGATAAGATTCGTTTATTGTTATTTGTAGTATCCTACAAATTGGCGACGGGTGAAACAATGGAAGGTGCTACGGGTTTACCAGTTCTAGATGTGAATGACGCGAGTTCGTGGCTGCGGTGGATATGGGCGTTCGAGCTGTTTCTCGTAGCGAAAAACATTACTGATTGGGATCGAAAGAAGGCCCTTTTGTTACATTGTGGAGGAGTAGACTTGCAGGATATTTATTATTCCTTGCCTGAAGAGGTACTACAACCTTCGGCGCCACTTTCAGCTACACCCAAAAAGGTGGAACAAAATGAGAATAATCAGTGCGTTTATAAACTGTGTGTGGAAAATTTGAATAACCACTTCATGCCCAAAAAGAATACTGTGTACGAACGATTCCTTTTTCGAAATTTAAAACAAAAACGCGATGAAAGTATTGAACAATTTCTTGTCCGTTTGCGTGCTCAGGCGATAAAATGTGACTTCGTTGACAAAGATGATCAGCTTAGAGACCAAATAATTTTCACTTGCAACTCTACTGATCTTCAAAGGCAAGCTTTGAAGAAAGGCACTATAAGTCTTGGCGAGGTCATTGACCTTGGTAAGTTCCTAGAAGCCTTGGAAGTGCACACCCATGACATAAAAGGTGAGAAATGTATTGATAAGTCGGAGGAAGCGAAATTTGTCCATAAAATTGAAAATGTTCTTGACAAGCCCCGCAAGGGATATGAAGTTAAAAATAATAGTCGTAAAGTCAAGTGTTACAGATGTAATAACGAAGGCCATTTTGCCAATGATCGTTCTTGTCCTGGATGGGACTCCACTTGTTCCAAATGTGGAGGGCATTCTCATTTGGCAGCAGCCTGTCGTTCTCAGAAGAAAGCTTCTGACATGTCAAAATCGAGGAATTCGGATCCACCTGAGAAAGGGGCATCTCGAAAGAAATCAAAAAAACATGTTAAGACAGTGAAGTGTAAGCATTGTTCCTCCTCTGAAGAAATAGATTCGGAAGAGGTGAGTAGCTCTGAGAGCAGCTTGACTAGCTGGCGAATTTCTACATCTGCTGTGGCTACCTCAGATCACTCTGACAAAGATAATACCCTCATTCATTGCAGTATTGGAGGTGTAGATCAAATCATGAGAATTGATTCAGGAGCTTCGTGCTCAGTTATTGACGTGGACACATGGGAATCATAAAAAAAGGGTTGTGTAGCAAAAATATCACATAAATTGCGTAAGGATGAACAACAACTATTTGTGTATGGGGGTGGATCGGCTTTGAAAGTTATTGATAAGTTTAAATCTGTGATTGAGATAAGTTCTCGATCAAAATCCACCAACATTTATGTAATTAATGGCAAGGGTGAGGCAATTTTGGGTAAGAATGTGGCTGAACAGTTAGGTGTTTTGAAAGTGGGATTACAAGTACAAGCAGTGACGTCTTGTAAGGAGATGAGTTTTTTAAAGGGGATCAAGGTGCACATAGAAGTGGATTCTGAAAAAAATCCTGTGCATCTCCCATACCGCCGACCACCTGTTGCTATTCGCAAGAAAATAGATGCCAAAATTTCTGAATTCTTGGAGGCAGGAATTATTGAGCCGGCAAAAGGACCTATCAGATGGTGTGCTCAAATAGTCCCTATCATCAAAAGCACTGGATAGGTACGAGTGACTATTGATTTTCGCTGTCTCAACAAGGCTGTCCTCAGTATAAAGCATCCAATCCCTACGTTGGACGACTGTCTCTCAGAACTACATGGAAGTAAAATATTTTCAAAAATAGATCTCAAGGATGCATTCTTCCATCTGGAATTGGCCGATTCGAGCCGACCTTTCACAACTTTCCAGGCATCAACAGGTATGTATCAGTTCAGGAAGCTACCACAAGGACTAACATCATCACCAGAGTTATTCCAGAAGCATATAGATTCTGTGTTGTCTGGCTGTGAGGGCTGTTTTTCTTTTGTTGATGACATTTTGATACATGCCTCTACTAAACAGGAACATGATACACGACTTCAAAGAGTTCTGGCTAAGCTTAGTGAAGCTGGGTTCACACTCAACGATAAGAAGTGCATATTTGGAGCAAAGGAATTGGATTTTCTGGGACACCATATCACTGTCAATGGATTGAAGTTATCTGAAAGCAAAGTCAAGGACGTCCTGGAATTCCGAGCTCCTAGCAACAAGAGTGAGGTGCGTAGTTTTTTAGGCTTGGTAAATTTTGTTGGCCGTTTTATACCAAATCTATCATCAGAGTCTGGGCCTCTCCGCGAACTTGTGAAGAATGAAGTCAAATGGAAGTGGGAAATAGCTGAAGATAGTGCTTTTCAGAGGTTGAAGCATGCTGTTGCTAATGCTGTCACACTTGGTTATTACAATCCTGACGATTCCATTGAGGTGATTGCAGATGCTGGACCTTGTGCACGTGGGGCAGTGCTTATTGAGCGATCGATGGAGGGCCCAAGAATTATTCGATTTGCCAGCCGGAGTCTGACTGCTATTGAGAAGAGGTTTTCTCAAACTGAAAAGGAGGCTTTGAGCCTGGTTTGGGCAGTTGAACGTTTTAGTACGTTTGTCACTGGGAAACAGTTCAGTTTAATAACTGATCACCGACCTCTTCAGTTTATTTTTGGTCCTCGTTCAAGACCTTGTGCTCGAATCGAACGTTGGGTTCTGCGTTTGCAGTCGTATTCATTCGATGTAAAATATCGTCCTGGTCCATCCAATATAGCTGATCCACTATCCAGACTGTGTACAGTGGCACCCAGCAGGTCAGGCAAGTTAGATGATAAGCCATTTTTGCGGCTGGCTAGGTGTTACCTACCATCAGCTATGACTTTGGAGGAAGTTGGCCAGGCAACGAGAAAAGATGAGGAGTTGAAAGCTGTCAAACAGTCACTAGTTTCTGGTAAGTGGCCAGCTGAACTAGTCAAATACAAAAGTATTGAGAGTGAGAATATTCCTGAGGAATACGAGAATAATTGTCCCGGAATCTCTCAGATCTAAAACCTTGAGCTTGGCTCATGAAGGGCATCCTGGAATGGTGGCCATGAAGCAGAAATTGCGGTCAAAAGTCTGGTGGCCAGGCATCGATGCAGCTGCGGATAAGATGGTGAGATCCTGTCATTTGTGTCAAGTGGTAGGAGTTGTTCCCGTTCCAGAACCTATGTCACGCCGAAGATTGCCTGAAGCTCCATGGATGGACATTGCAATGGATTTTATGGGTCCTCTTCCATCGGGTGATCATTTGTTGGTGATCACTGACTATTTACAGCCGTTACATGGAGGTTGCGATCATGAAGACTATCACATCCAGCAATACAATTGAACAGTTGGAAAAAGTGTTTAGCAGGTTTGGTTTGCCTGAGTCTATTACTGCAGACAATGGGAAGCAATTTGCTTCTGAGGAGTTTTCACAATTTTGCCGTTCCAACAATATAAAGTTGTACCATTCACCTCCTTATTGGCCACAAGCCAATGGTGCTGTAGAGAGACAAAACAGAACTCTTCTGAAAATGCTTAAAATAGCCAAGTTGACTAATGAGGACTGGAAGAAACAGTTGCAGCATTGTCTTTTTCAGTCTCGCATCACACTGCACTCAGTTACAGGGTTACCACCAGGAGAATTGTTCTTTGGACGGAAAATACGAGATAAAATTCCTTGTCTTTCTAAGGAATTGACAAGCAAGGAAGAGGTGAAAGATAAAGACGCACTTCATAAGTTGAAAGGAAAGGAGTATGCAGATAGGAAGCGGGGAGCGATACACAAACAATTCTCTCCAAATGATTTGGTCCTCAAGAAGAACGACGTAAAGAATAACAAATTGGGCCCTTCATTTCATCCAGTTCCGTTTAGGGTTGTGGAGAAGTCGGGTAATGTCGTGACAGTTGAGTTTCCAGACGGTGTTAGATTGAATCGACACTCAAGCTGCTTCAAGCCTTATATCGCACCATATCAGGAAGATTCGCCAGAAGCAGTTCACACTGGTCAGGAGCGTCCAATTACACCTTTTGCCAGCATGGCTCATCAGCCTCGTTCGGATGCAGAGAGCTTTTTGCAGCCTACTCCGACTGGCCGACCACAAAGAGATAGAAGACCCCCATCATGGTTTCAAGATTATGAATTGGGATCACCTTGACTTACTTTTCGTTATTGTGAATTAATTCTTGTATGCTGTTGATTTTATGTGTTACAATTTAAAAAAAAAACTAAACGAATTAAGGGATGTAGAATGGAGGAAGTGGAAGTCGAAGAAGGGAGGTTATAAGGAGCAGGTTAGAGAGGTTGATTGATGTAATTTTGATAAAGTGATTGTAATATGCACGAGTAAATTGTTTTAATAAAACTCAATTCGTTTATTCGTTCGATTCAATTCGTTTATTGTTATTTGTAGCATCCTACACAAACTATGATTCATAATGTGATTAGCAAGGTAAGTTATACTCACATGAATTATTTGCAGATGAGTACGAAGGTGGCTGGTCGTCATCTTGGTTGGAATATACTGCTTCATAGTAAGGGGGAGGTCCTTCTGGTTGGAGACTGATAAGATTATTGGGTAAAATTCCAGTGTTATTGTTTCGCTCAACTCCAACCCCTTGGCTCAACGCATACGGATGCAATTCCCCACTAGACGCATCCTGTTAAGTAAAAACAATTAGCTGACACGTGATCAATGTCATGCTTAAGCGAATTTTTACCAACAATGAAGCTGTGCTTTGAAAGTAAAAACCATAATTTAGAGGATGTATTTAAGGACAACCATCCATTGATTGAATGAACCACCTTTTTCTTCCGAAGGCTATTTTATAGAATTATTTAAAGGGCTCTTCAATTATGGCCATTATCAATAATAGGTATCCTACATCCACTGCGAAGAGAGAATGAACTATTTCTGTTAAGGTTGGTAGGGAGAATAACTTATTATATGAATAAGCATTTATATAATACAGAAACGCATAATATAAAGGAACCTACCTGCCTAACTGCTGCATTTATGCATAGGACCAAAAAATTCCCAAATAAAAATTGAATCACATTGGATTCGACTCTTGAAGGTGATGAGGTTTGAGCAACTGTATCCGATCATTATCTAGCGACGACGTCTGAACGTGATTGAAGAATAACATAATCCTTCTTATTTCATTATTTTTCATTGCGGTAATTGTTACTGTGAGACAACAACCCACCAAGCTAGTTTAATTTCAGTGGCAGTGAATTGATGCGAATGTAAGAAGGATTCTTGGAGAAATGTTTACATAACATTACATGTGTGTAATTTAATTAGGTACCGCCCATTTTTTCTATTTAATTTATGCCAATTTGATTTATCCTTGAATAAGACTGAGGAGGGTGTCTATGACACTGAAAAATGTACCATTTAAATCAACAAAGTTGAACGTCCTGTCCTCTCAGAGAGCGTTAATGCAAGGAGAGGAACAGATTTTTTTTCAATCTCCTGACGTCTCAGGGCTAGGGACGGCACGATACTCCAAAGTATCGATACTTCTTTCGATATAGTATTTCTCAGGAAGTATCGATACCCGATATCTTTTCGATACCGATATTATTAGATATCGATACTTCGATAATATCGGCTCAAAGTATCGATACTATCGATACTTCAAATTAACCAACGAATGATTTCGTGAAATGAAACTTATAAATTATAAATATTAACATTATTACTATATTGTAATGATTCTACAAAATCATGAACACACACTTGGCAGTACAAACTGAGACTGAAACTTTTATTGAAATATTTCATAACCAAGTTACCAATGTAACCAAGAATCCCAACACTACCCCCTCCCTTTTCCTTAGTGTTTTCAAGAATTTTCTCCCTCACTAATCTAATTCCTCTTCACAAAAGAAAGACCATAAGTTCCACAGACAATCTTGTTTCAGCATGAGGTCTTGGGTTTGCCCCTCTTGCCAGCGTCCGTTCTGGCTTTTCCACATCTTCTCTCGAGTAATAAAAGATCTTTCCATGAAACAACCTTACTCGCTCTCAAGTATTCCCAGTGCTCTCGTTCCATCCATCTTTTGGGTTGGTACCAGTGACTAGTAAGTTCCATTATTCGATTCATGTCTAGTGACTCTGGACTGAATCTATGCCGTTCCTTTCCCCCCTTCCATAGACAGTGGTTTTCATGGTTTCTACCGTTCTGAACTTCCCTGTTGGGTGGAATTGCCCTTCCCATTCTACACTTTCCTGTGCCTCTTGCTCCAGCTTCCATCGTCTTGGACACTTCCCTAGATCCATACTCACTCAACTTTTCATCAAGCATGGTCATCAACTGCCCTCGTTTCCTCATTCGTTTCCATCGACTATGACTGGATCTTTTCTTGCCCTGCTTGGCTTCATTCGCTTCTCCCTTCCCCCCAAATGAAAAGAACTCAGGATCGGAACTGCATCTCTCCACACCGGGTCCACAACATTCCGTTGTCACGGTGTTCACGAACTCTAATCTCCCTTGTGAGTCCAAGAGTTCATCCAATTCCGACGTTTCTCCAACGTCCTCAGATTCGCCTTCCACCTTCCAAATCGACACAATTTTCTTGTCAGTAGGCCTAGCATCGATAACGGCCAACGTTTCCCATAGATTTTCTTCTTCAGCTTTCATCGCGTGTTTTGGGGATTTCACTGAAAGATACGATTCTTCCTGTATAGTTCCTCTTACAATGTCCATCAACTACATATTCCAACTCAGAATCCCGACAAAATACTTTTTTCCTATCAACCACTTTACTCTCACTTGTTACTTCCATCAATTCAATCTCTTCTTCCATCATGAGTTGTCTGGCCGTTTCGGTCTCATTACTTGGCGGGAACTCTATTTTGCCTTCCGGTATCAGAATAGTTTCCGTAGTTTCCATCACCGTATTTTTTTTGTTGATCAGAATTTTCCTCAAAATGTTCTTCACCAGATTGTAAACTACAAGCATTGGAGCTTGGATACTCAAGTAACCACGAATCACTATTTTTGGTTGTTACGCAACTTTCCTCCAAAAATTTTGATTCTTGTTTTTCTTGATCTTTCTTATCCTTTTTCTCTCTTGTATACTCCGCCAATTCCCTTTTTGCAGCTTCGTTCAACGGGCATGATATACGGTGAAAGAACAGTACATCACACTGCGGGCAACGGCGTTTCTCGTCTTCCTCAGTTACCGCATATTTCGTGAGAATCTCGAATATTGGCGATCTAGCCTGCGATTTCTCTCCCTCCGTTGTTTTCTTCGGTCTTCGATTACCGAAACTGTATTGATCTCTGTACTGTCCCCACATCCCACCGCTGTCACCAGTGTAATGATTCTACAAAATCATGAACACACACTTGGCAGTACAAACTGAGACTGAAACTTTTATTGAAATATTTCATAATCAAGTTACCAATGTAACCAAGAATCCCAACAATATTTATAAAAGTAAATAATTTAAAGTCTAGTTAATGTCAGTGGTAATTTAAAATGTCATAAAAGTCAATAATTTAAAATTTAATAAAAATGAATGATCATTTCATTTTATATATACCTATTCCTATTCTTATTCCCAAGAATTCACAGTTCCATGAAATGATTTTTTTATCTACTACAAATAGAAAGGATGAAGTAATAAATCAGTTACATTACAAATTAATAATATTTATTATCGAGTCATAAAAACAAAAATTTGGCGTGAAGTACATTTTTACTTGAATTTGAAAAAAGTAAATCGAAAAAATTGTTGTGAACTGAAAGTAAAACGATGATCAAAAGGAACTCAAACTGTTCAAGAAACCCAGAGAAATGAAAACCGCAAAAAATGGGCGGTTACAGGTAGATAACCTGTAGAAAGTTTTAGAATATCGATGAAGGATTACAGAAGCGGTACCATATCGTTTCGATTGATACTATATTATAGTATGGTATTTTTTCTGAGTACTTAATATTTGGTTTTTTTACCATTTTACTTTGGCAAAAATATCGATAATATCGTCAAGAAAGTATCGATACTTTCGATATTATAGTCTTAAGTATCGATACCAATATATCGGTATGAGTTTTCTATCAAAAGTATCGATACAAATATCGGTATCGATACCGAAAAAGTACCTATCGATACTCCGATATATCGGTGGTATCGTGCCGTCCCTACTCAGGGCGCAATCGTATGAAAATCATCACTTGTAAGAATCTCTGTTGAAAAATATTAATTTTACTCATTTATTTATATTTCTTAACGAACAAAAGGCCATTGATAAGATACCTTTGGCAATTGACATGACTGATAATCGTAAATAGATTTATTAGGAAAACCCCGGCTATGTAAAACTGGAAGCACTACCTACTCAACATGTATGCCAATAATGCACTGAAACATTAAGATCAAAGCTTGCTCTTTAAACAAGATACCGATGTAATTTAGGTAAGTAAGTGTTAGGTGGGACCTACATGTCTCACTCTGCCTGTTTTTTTTTTTATCTACTGTAAATGAAAGCTGTTACCTACCTCAATATGTGGTGATGGATGATAAGTTACGGAAGTAAAGTAATTTGAACTCCGAGGGATGACTCTTGGAGTGACAAAGAGAGTTGTACCCTGTCTGCAACCTTGGTACGGCCTATGACGCATGTAGAGGCGGCAGACCCCAATAACGATTATTGGACCAATCACCACTAAAACGAGCGCACAACCTGCGGAATTGAGATTACTTATACAGATCAATTACAAACCCCTTATGTTGTATAATATGGTGTAAGAGTGTTATTACTTGAGCCAATAAAAAATAAAATAAAAAAACTGTTGTAAAACAGTTTTTTTTATGTTTCCTTATAACTAAATGACGACTATTCAGTGTAGACTGTGAATCAGCATCCATGGTAGAGGAAAATGCAACGGGGTATTTCAGTCAATTTTTTTTTCTTTTTTTTCAAAAGAGCATGGGTCAGGAATAACGGTAATTGGGTCTGTTCGTCGAGAAAATGTTTAGAATAAATTAGGGAAGCTAATGAAAGTTGAAGATTTGAATAATGCGACGTAGTAAGTTGTTGTGACGTATTAAGTTGCCGGCCTTGGAACGAGACGTTCCACAGTAAATCCAGCGTGGTCTTGAACGTCTCGTGGTCTTGGATACTACAAAATACTACCCACACATGCCCGCGGCGTAGGTGTGTGCGTTCAGAGAGGCCCACCTTTTTTTCAAACGTGTGATCTCTTTTTTTTAATTTTATCTTTTTTTAGGTTTTTGTATCAATGGGCAAAAAGTTGGAGTATATAGGTTTTCAATGGTGCTGAATCCAAATTTGAGGTCAAAAACCTGCATTTCTGACCCACCGAAATACCCCATTGTAATCTCATGAGGTTGTAGGCTAGCAAGTTTATGGTATCACGAGGTTGTGGTCCCCTATGGTTGTAGTTCTCATGCATCCAATTCCATAAACAGCATACAGTTCAAACTTTGTGAAATTTTGGTGACCTGATGGGATGTAATAAGTTCAGAACGGTTAATTTATTTCCCAGGCAATTTACTGGTAAAATTTTATTCTGACATCAAGATTACCCACTGAGGAGGATAATTAGCACGAACCCAAAATTCCCATAAAGTTCGTTCTGAAGTTTAAAGGTTGCACAAAATGTTTGAAAACTACCTACTCCCTTTCAGTGGGCATTCTGTATGCCAATTTGGTGATGATCAGCTCTGCCATTTGGCACTATTTGGTGCTCAAATACCACCGGACAAACAGACCATTTTCCAGGCAACGCAAGGGTAAAAATCGATTCTGACGTTGGGATCCTTTATTCATGAGGGTAATTCGATTTTGGAATGGTTTCGGTATTAGCGAGAGAGCGAGACTAAACTTAAAGATAAGCTGTGAAAGATGATGGCACCATCATTCAAAGTACATCATTCAAAACTACGAGTATTTTATACTTTACAAATTCCAATA